>UYYA01004159.1:0-68992 GCA_900624975.1 Angiostrongylus costaricensis | reverse complement strand
ATATATATATATATATATATATATATATATATATATATATATATATATATACATATACATATATGAGACAGGGATGCGCAGCACAGTAGTAGTGGTACCCGCTATCACGAGCATGGTGCCAGTTCGATTCTGCTCTTGGCCAACCAAGCCCCTCGTTCCTCCAGGGTCGGGAAATTGGTACCGAACTTGTCTAAGACAAACACACTCTCTGCAATCGAATTGGGAACGCGCCATTCCGGCTATCTCAGGAATCTAGGGAGAATTTCTCGACCAGCATTCTACGACATTCAAGATAAAACGAAAATACTCAAGCAGCGACCGAAGTCACACGTAAAGATGCAAGTTCTTCGTGGTTGATCGCTGCGAGGAGACGTATTAGATGTGACAAGTGCTGGGATCCGCACAGTAGACGTGAAGAAGGGTCAAATAAAATAAAGAATAAAAAATATACACGAGATATACATTTAATGTCTACCATTGTTGGCAGCGGACAAGTATTTTGTGTTGTTCTATTATTAGAGGAAAAGTGTGGAGCAGTGATCGGAGGCGTCCTGTAGTACACACGGGATCGATCTGCGCCCAAGGCTTACCAGGCCTTCCATCCCTCTGGAGTCGGTAAATTGGTACCAGACTTGTCTGAAAAGACAACATCACTGGCTCGATACATCGGTAGGCCACCTCGAGTCATTGTAAGAGCCAGATGTGAATTCAATCACCTCCGACGATGCTTAATGAAGTCGAATGGATGGCGCATCCCTCAAGATTGATCAACGCCGAAAACTTAATCCTTTATTTATTTTACCTTTTATTAGCTTTTTGCTTTTTTAAACGATGCGAGATCGCATATTGTACGAATGCCAGCACTTGAATTCGATCACCCATATTTCAGGAAAGTCTTCAGATTTTCATGTGAATTTGGCTGCCACCTTAGGGTTTTAGGTCTTGTTTTATAACTTTCATTGATATCTGATCGACTTTATCCTACCTCGAATCTTGGGACGACATCTCCAGGGCGTCCCTTTCAACATTATATTTTGAGAGTTGCAGGGAGCGAGTTGACCGCAGACAAGTTTGGGACCAATTGCTTGACTCCGAAAAGATGAAGAACTTCGTTGGCCGGGTGCTGAGTTGAACCAGGGAGTTGCGCGTACAGATATTCATTACTAATTCTGTGCTCTCTACCCACATCTTTTTGTTATAACGATAAAATTGGAGCAATTTTTGATTTACCTTTTATTTCTTGCCTACTACAATTTTTCACGGTAGCGTAGTAAGCGAACTACAACTACAATGTTGCTGAGATATTTGCAAAACACAGAACCGCAGGTGTCTATGGTGGCGAACGAACGCGCTGTTGTCCTTTCTGGGGAGTAACGGGTGATTGCTGATGGCGCTAATCGACAAAACTAGCTGAGAGACAGGC
Organism: Angiostrongylus costaricensis; assembly: GCA_900624975.1. Taxonomy (NCBI): domain Eukaryota; kingdom Metazoa; phylum Nematoda; class Chromadorea; order Rhabditida; family Metastrongylidae; genus Angiostrongylus; species Angiostrongylus costaricensis. Next base: position 67,569 of record UYYA01004159.1, on the reverse strand, counting down.
AAGACGAAGGACCCGCATGGTGTGGTGGTGAACGCGTTACTCTCCGGAAAGGACAATGGCACGTTCGTTCTCCACCATAGAGCAGTTTTATTATTTTGAACTATTTTTGAAATCTATTTCACTGTTGTGGTGTTCTATTTTTTTCTTTGTTTTTTCTTACCATTTCTTTGTAAAACCTGTGTTTTCTTGGTGGCGGATGCCAGCATTTGTCCCATTCCGTTCACAATCGCCATCGAGAAGGGCTTCATATTTTAGTGTGAATTTGTCTGCAACTTGAGGATCTTGTCGTCTACTCTATGAATATTACTGAATACTCTCTTAAATTCTTTCTTGAACCCTACGGCAGCTCTACCCGAGAGTTCCCAGGCTTTGCTGGTATCAGATTTGTCTGACACCAATATGCCGGACTCTTTTTAATCCTTTTTATAAAAAGTAATAAATAAGTTCTAGGGTCTTTATATTTGATGGTAGATGTCGATGACAGAAATATTGCAGAGGTATTCGGTTAGCTCGCGATTTGCATGGCCGGGCCGTGAAGCGCGATTGCGCGCTTATTCTTGAGCAGTTGAAGGTAAATTCGTCTTCTTACCATCATAATGAGGGTTTCAGTGCAAACCTATTGTCTTACATTTCCAGCAGTACGGCGAAGCTGCAGATCTCTATGAACTTGGTCAATTCTACGACCGAGCGGCAGCAGTGTGTCTAAAGGCGAAAGCATGGTAACCTAACTTTATAACTTGGCATTTCCACGTTTTATTGATTTTTTGGAGTTTTTAAATTGGCTTTTAAGGGGAAAAGTTAGCGAGCTTCTACCAAAAGTGCGATCACCCAAAATACATGCACAATATGGAAAAGTCATGGAAGCTGAGAAACGGTACAAAGAAGCGGCCATTGTCAGTGACATCAAAATTTTGGCTGTTGCCTAAAGTAGACTTATCTAGCATTTTTGTAGCAAGTGCGGAAAGGCCACAGTATGTTCTACTTGTGGCTTATATTTTTTTGTTATTGTTTGGCTTTTGGAGTTGGGTTGGTGGAAAAAAACTCCTTGTTCTAGGATTCATTCTCTAGTATCAATACGGAATTTTCAGAATGGTTTCTTTTAGGCGTACCGAAACGCTCGTGACTATGACAATCTCGTTCGCATACTGTTAGATCACTTAAACATGGCTGAAGAGGCAGTCAAAGTTGTTCGTGAAAGCCGAAGTGTAGAAGGGGCAAAGTTAGTTGCCAAGTAAGTCGTATATAAAGCTTTCGAACTCTTTTCCATGTTATATATATCTTCGGTGTACTCAGTTTGTGAGCGTTAAAGTGTTAATCGTGACAACTGGATGATTCCGTTTCTTATCTATGAATGCAAAGGGAGTAGTTTAATTTAAAAGGCACAAGTCAATAGCTACCATGTACAAATGTCACTGCCCTTTAAATGAAATACGGAACACATAAGTTGAATATTTAAAGTAATCGGGCACTTGACTGTTTAAATTTAGGTTTTTTTCCCGTTTGGGCGATCATGCGTCTGCGATTCGTTTTTTGGTGCTTAGTAACTGCCATCAAGTAAGCGTCATAAATGGCTTCATAGTTTCTTAAATAGAAGTAAAGAAAACACGCTTGTTCCTCAGATTATCCTCTATTTTTTAGGAAGCATTCCAACTCGCTGAAACTACAGATCACATGATTGACTATGCTGATTCGGTGGAAAATGACGGTGCTACACAGGAGCAGTTCGCTAACTTAGCAGGATATTTTTCGAGCTCTGGTGATGCACACAATGCTGGGCGATTCTATCTCAGAGCAGGACATTATCATGCGGTGAATTTGTCGATAAATTCTTTTAAACGCTGAAGTTAAAATAACATTTCTGAAGTAATCATAGTGAGTACGTGGATAATCGCATGACCGGTCCTCATGAATAGAACGAACCCCAGTCTGCTTCGAACATTGTAACAAGGCGTACTTTGTGATCGGTACACCATTTTCGTGAATGTGGATGGTTGAGGAAGGGTCTAAACACGTGAGCCATTATTTACGTAGTCAGCTGAGAAGATGCTGCTCTTGTTGATGTACATTCTCCATGGATCCCGAAGATGAGATAGGTTTCGAAAATTTGACCTGCTCTTTCTGGGTAGACGTTGTACGCCTTGTTTATACTTCAGAAGGCAGTGTTGTTTAAGCGACTCGCACCTGTGGCCCAAAATTTTCGTGGATGAGAAAGGAACCCACGTCCCTAATACATAATAGAGCTCTTGGAGGACCGCTGAATCGAAGAGATTAATGGGGAGAATTGAGTCCGTCGATTGGTGGCTACTCCTTCGAATTGAGGAACACCGCCGATTTCGCTCTCATTCTTCTATATTTCATTCTTCAGGTTGCTCTTTATGCTTACTGATCACCCAAAGTACATGTGCGAGGTAGTCTCTGTAAGTCTTAGAAACTACTCATTTCGACTTATTCACTTTTGCAACATGCCTTTTACATTAACTGGCAGTTTTCTTCCCAATTAAGTGCAGTTATACGGTTTTTTCCTTCTGTTATTGAGCTCCCTCCCAACGGTTTACCGCCTCATTGTGCTGAGTGGTGTTCCCTATGGGTCGGGCTACGATGTGCAGCGGGAGATTTGTTTCCCCGACAGGATCCTCCAAGTTGAGAAAGAATCCGGCTTTTCCATCAGGAAGTCTAGTTAAGAGTGGAAGGATCGAATACCGCCTTGGTATCTAAAGCAGGGTGGCAAATCTCCCTCTGATACACATAGGGTGCGACTGCCTGTTGTGGTGGGGACCTGGGGCAGATTTTGGTTATGCTGACCTCTGGACTTCAGAGAAACACAATGGCTAAACAAGCAAAGATCTAAAAAATGGAGATTACGCTAGGGCACGTACAAAGAATAAAGACGGGCCGTCAAAGTATCCAAGTAAATGACTCATTGAGCTCATTGAGCATTGTAACTGCTTCTCGTATTTGAAAACGAAAGTTTGCCCTCGTATGCCTTCCTCCACCTAGTCGAATGGCTTTATTATCCACTGCAGTGAGGTATTTAATAGCTTTGGTGATATCCTCGTCAAACTCCGTTTTTAATGGGTATGTTAAAGAGTTGATGGAAAAGGAGTATTTTCACACTGAATTAACTATAACAGTAGTCTGGACCGCAGGTGTCTATGGTGGGGAACGAACGCGCTATTGTCCTTTCAGGGGAGTGACGCGTTCACCACCACACCATGCGAGTCCTTCGTTTCGCCTGTCTCTCAGCTATTTCTATCGATCTTTGCCACAGCAATCACCCGTCAGCGGGATTGATCTGGGGCTCCCAAATCGTCATAGAACCCTGTTAAGCTGCGGCTGTAGTTGAAATCACAATGTTATACCTTTTTATTTTCTGCCTACTATAATTTCGCGTATACTTTTTTAATCTTTGCCACAGCAATCACCCGATAGAAATAGCTGAGAGACAGGCAAAACGAAGGACCCGCATGGTGTGGTGGTGAACGCGTTACTCCCCTGAAAGGATAATAGCGCGTTCGTTCCCCACCGCATACACCTGCAGTCCGGAGTTTTGCAAATATCTCACTATTATATACGAGTTATAACAGTAGTCTCCTAGAGTTGTTATAAGGAATCTATCTCTTCCTTCATCTACGAGGGCTCTCAGCGTTGAATTCGTTATGATTCTGTAGACAGGCGGTGGTACTCTCAACGCAGACTTCTGTAACTCCCACGTCCGACTTTCTATTAACTTCGGCACTGATTGAACAATTCTTTCTACCTCTGTTCAGCAAATACGAGGTGTTTTTTTATTTTTTTATTCAAGTACAAGCTGACGTTTTGGCGGATTTCGCCTTTTTCAGAGCCTGGAAAGGTCAAGTTGACTACAATCTACGCTGCCAAATACCTACATAACCAAACAGAGAAAATGCTGAACCAAAATTTCAATCACATTGAACACAGAGTCTTTGCACACTCACCGCTTTCTATGAGTCTTCCACTAAATATGTCACGTAGAGACCAACCGCACAGAGTTCACACGGAAGCGTATTGTGTCCATCTCATGAAAATAACAATAAGAGGTTTATATACTGCCCAGTACCACGCGTGATAATAAAGCATTCCTCCCTGCCGTTCATTTTCGGATTCTTAGAATTAATCCAGGGTGCCTCTAGAATTTTGCGCGCTTGTGTTCTCGATTCTTGCTCGAGGACCGTAATTTCTACTTCAAAATCTTCTCCGTTATGTCTCTGGGTCCTATGCGTGCCTAGCGGGGTATTTGATTTACGTTTGCCGACTAGGTGTTTTTTTATACGCACGCAGAGTGTTCACGAAAGTATTCGTCCTCGAACGCTTTACAGGAGATCAGATAGAATGTACCCGAACTCGTGCAGCCACCGTCTCTACGATTGAGGCAAATTATGCAATTTTGCGTTGCACATAGACGGTCGTATAGGCGGTTGCGAACTAGTTGGCTTTTTGGAGTGCTCGGTGGTATTTCGATTATTCTAAACGGACTCTCTTGACTGGCCCTTTTTAAGCAGTGTGTTATCACCTGTCACCAGGAGTCTCGTTGATCATCGACTGACACGACCGGGCGCCAGTAAATCTTCCATTTTTCTTAGATTACTCGTTAGCATTTCAATTATCGTTACCGAATTCACTAGACCGGTCCTTCTTAAACAGCGTTTTATAGCTGCACTTGCTTTATTTAAAATGAAGGGCAGTATGAACAATTGTCGCTAGAGTTATCGTTGGGGTACCTGTGGCTTCCTCCACACCTATCACGAGCTACATTTTCGTAGCCATTAAAAATGACTATTTGCCGCAGCAAGTTCCGGCACTCCTCTCCCCGCTGTCTTCCTGTGCATACGCTGGTAGCTGTTCGAAACGTGTTTCTCACAAGTGTCCTTTTCGTGTGAGGGGTGAGAGGAGAGGTAATGAGTTAAGATGTTTTTCTACTTGGACTTACTTACGGACTTCCATGGTCCTGGACGTGGCTTACTTGTGACCCGAGCGAGTACAACCAATTGGGCAGTAGATTGCATGTCGGCATCGTGCTTGCTGAACTCGTTGTGCCTCATTTACAGTTTTTGATAAGTTGAAAAGAACTGTCTTTTTGTAGAGTTTATAGAACGCACTCAAAAATCATTGAGTGCTATTTAAGACGACTCCCTTGGTCACGTTGCCTGGGCAGGATGAACGTGTTCAAGGTCGTCCGCTGCTCTGAGATCTTTTTTGTGAAAAAGGTTGTCACATGGATAACGAAAAGTACCTGTAGTTTATAGCTTCCAACTCAAAAAAACAAGTAGGTTTTTATTTTTTCGGGCTTTGGAGATGTGCCTCTCTTTACATTTTATATCCAAACTGAAGAAGAAGAAATGCCAAGCCGTTTTTCTTCAGCGAAAATTTAGGTGTTGGGACAGTAATTTTGTAATGGGAAAAATTGGTACAGTGTTTCTCCGTTATCAAATTCGAACCAACTTATAGACCGTTTTTTCGTTGCGAATAGCTTTCTCCAACTTATCATGGAAGTGACGAGTAGTATTAAATGGTACTAACATTTTTTGAATCGTGGGTTAAAGACAAGGAGTGACCAAGTGAAATAGTAACCAAGCGAAATGGTAAAATGCGGTACGAAGTAACATGGTGGATTAGAGATGAGTGCTTGGCAAAGCCAACGGTGCTGGCATTTCGTGATGGAATTTTCCTTCTACAAATAGATCGCGTCATCTAATTGCCACATATCAGTCTTCTTGCTTTCCATTTTTAGAGGATGATCACAAAGAATTTGAAGCAACCAGTAGCCTCAAGAAGAGCGTAAAGGTCGGCTTCTGAGTGGACTATTCTGGTGTTATAGGTGCAGAGCAAGAAGCGTTCTCCACTGCACACCGTACGCGGTTTCGTTTTGGTTGGTAGCAGCTACTTCCTGTGCAACTAGAAATTTGGTCGGCTCTCACCGATTCTCTCACCGACCGATCTCGTTAATGGGAACATGAGGCACTAAAGCCACTTCATCGATAGTTAAACCATTTGTAAAGCTTGGAGTCTGAGGAATAGCGTAGTTAGCGCTTACCTCAATTCTGTAAGACCTTGTTGAGTTGATGAAATGCTTGAATTTTTAATGAACCTCTAGCTTACGATGATAATGTTGGCCATTTTCTAGTGGTGAATGAAATATGAAATATAATATGAACGTCGTCGCACTATTTTTGGGTGATGCTGGAAAATATATTTATTCGAATGTGTAATTGTTCAACTTGTTCATTTTATATTTTCTGTCTATGTGAACCTTTCCCACGGTTTACCGCCTCACCTCATCATCGCTGTTAGGTGTTCCTAGGTATCGGGTTGTGATCTACAGCGAGTGGTTAAATCCCTAGCAGAGGTTCTCAAGATGAGAAGGAGTCCGACGTTTCCATCCGGAAGCGCACCTGAGAGTTAACCAGCACCAGGAATCATCATAGTCCCGGTATCGAACCAGTCACATGGTGGCATATCTCCATCTTATCCACAAAGGCGGAGAATTCTTAGAGTGGCGACGATCTAAGGAAGACTTCGGCTGAACTGACCTCGGGACTCCAGAGACCTAAACTGGCTAAACAAGCAAAGCTCCGATCACAGTAAGTCGTACACTGGTCGCTTCGACATGCGGTGGTGAAACAACCGGTGGAAGGCGATCTAATCTGTTTGTAGAGGTCGTCATTAGAAACGGGCGAATTGAGCACGTCCGCGAAACGCCATGAAGACGGCTTTTGTATTTGCACCGGTGACGCCAGAACAGTCTCTTCAGACGCCAACTTTTGCTCACTTTCTGAGGTGGATGGGCGCTTGAGGTTCCATTTGATCATTGAGACGAAAAGCAGTAACTTACTTGATACTTAAACGGCCCGTCATCACCAGTTGTGCGAGCCCCAGCATAACCACCATTTTTCGGAGATTTCCTGGTTAAGCCGCCAAAGTCTGCCCCAGGTCGTCACTACGGCAGGCCCCTGTGGATCAGAGGGAGATTTACCACCATGCGACTTTGATACTATGACGGTGGTGGATCCTGGTATTAGTTTACTCTTAGCTGCTTACTTTTCTGCTGCATAAAAAAACGGTGGGAGGACTACTGAATCGAAAAAATAAGCGTTGTCTGTTAATTGGTCAGCGGCTTCTTTGAGTGACCCGGATGCAGGCTATGCTGCTTTCCTTCTTCTGCCTAATTCCTCCATCAGTTGTTCTCCATGTCCACTGAACCGTCCAAGGTAGACGTGCCAGCTGCTCTCCGTAATCAAAGAACTATCCATTTCAATTCGTTCACTTTCGCTTCATGGGTTCTTCATGAAATAGGCTTTCGTTCTATTCAGCGCATGTCAAACCTTTCTCCCGCTTCATTGAGTTGGTTATCAGTTTTGCTTCATTAGTACTCCTCGAAAAGATCAACCACGAAACGAAAATTTGATAGAAAGTGTCCGTCAATATGTACACCACTCACTTCCCAATCGAACGGCTTCATTATCCAATGAAGTGCGGCAGTAAACAGCCTTGGCGATATTGTGCCTTTTTGTCAAAGCTCTTTTCCTATGGGTATCGCAAGCGGTCGATGAAAAAGCTGAATATTTGTGGTGTTGGAGCTTCTATAACAGCGTGTTAGTGTTCGTATAAGGTACAGATCCACCGCTTGCTCGAGGAGCGCTTATAGGATCGCACTCGTTTCGACGCTGTCGAATGCTTTTTTGTAGTCGACAAATGTTAGAACACAGATGATATTCCCGTCAAACTTCTATGGCCCCCGATACGGTTTGGATGTGGTTCATGGAGCAAAATAGCTGATACTTAAAAGCGTCAGGAAGGCTGAACTCCGCCCACAGAATGTTTGATATCTTCTAAAATTTATCTGAACCCACAACGTCTAGCCGGAATGCGCAGCTTAGATCTTTGGAAACTATTCCATCTTCGGGATCTAGGAGGATGTGCACTAATAACGAAACACAGATGGCCACTCATATAATTAGAAGAACAGATGATGGTCGAAAGGAACAGTGGTGTGGACTCCACCAGAGTGTAAGCGTTCGTTTGGAAAACTACCCAAACGATGGGCAGACGTTTCCGTGGCCAACGTCAACCACTTGAATTCGCAAATAGAACCGATTTTAGGAATTGTGAATGAGCCTCGCGGACGTTACTATGGTTGAAGCAGACCACCACCATGGACAACGATTGCGCGAGAGGGCGTGAAAAGAAATTGTTCTTGGTGCTGCTCATTCACTGAGGATGGCGCATTGACGCGTCCAAGTGGCCCAATTTTGCGTGTTCTGGAGACAGTACTTTTTAATTCCATTCATTGTCTGGTGTCTGTCAGCCGCGAAGATTATCGGATTTCGCGTTTGGGTTCGGCTCGCATTAGAGGATTTCGTCTTCTTCATGAATGTCGTTGTTTGCTTAGCCTTTTCACTTTTTTTTTAGGATCCAAATATAGCTCTGCTTTGCAAGATGTTCACAACAGAAACATTCGCAGCTCATTGTGGATTGAGGGAAGCTTTTCTCGGCAAGCTGTTGTAGTAGTCTGAATGCCCTAGAGGGGATAGAAAGCATTGTTTGTCCAGCGGTAAAAACCAACATTTACGCGTGTACTGTTGAAATGCATCTTTAAGCACTGAGTGATTCTAGCACATCCGCTTAGCTTATTACAGAGTTTTGTGCTCGTTCCTACTCTAGATTAGGGGTGTGAACCTATTGATGAAAATTTAGGTCATTTACCGCATCACAGAGTGCACGGAATTTATTGGACTTTCATATATAAATACACAAATTTTATTGAAATCGCACCTAAAGTGGACATTCTTCGTGTAGTACTTTTATTTGTACTCTTTCAGGCACTCGAACATTTGATGTTGTGCGGTGAAAATCACGATTCACTTCTGCTTGCCATCGATTGTGTAGCAGCTGCTGGCGATAGCAAGCTTACAGCAAAATTTACCCAATATCTCATGGGCGAGATTGATGACGTACCAAAGGTAAGAAAGGCTGGAATAAGATCGTGTCTTGAATTTTTGTGAAGGACCACCCAGATCGATCTTTCCACTTTTTTGTCACTTTGAATTATTTCGGTTGTTATGGAAACAACATAGGAAGACATAAATAGAGAATTTCAACTCTGTATTGCAGATCGTGTGTCATTCATCACCCAAACTTTTCAGTTCCGTTTTTCAAACTTATGGGATAAAAGAGTTTTGTGAACTTTGATCGATTAGATTCATTTAGAATCTTTATAACCCTCCGTCTGCACCACCTTCGTTCTCGTTTATCTTCAAGCTCTCACTGTAGAGAATCAAACAACATCACCTTTTTCTTTATAGGGATCTTGAAAAAAAAATTTAACCATTTATGTGGCGTTCAGAAGAGCACGCTATGTTTTCTACCACTCGTGTTAAAAAGTCTCGAACGGCAGTTCGGCGGTTCTTCGCAGATTGTCATTGTTTGCCGTAGTTTATTTCTAGCTTATTGCGGTACGCGTTACCACCTCTAACCTTTAACAGAGTCTTAGACCGAAATTTTGGATTCTCTCTCTCACTTACGCCAGACGTGGTGCTCCTGATATCATCTTCTCGGTGAAGCACTGACTACTGCTGCCAGGTTTCCTCACCTTTGTTATGTAACGCGCAAAATTTTCAGAGCCGAGGTGAGCAGAAGGAGTCACGAAATCAAAGAGTTGAGACGTAGTCGTGCCCTTTTTTTGTCCTCCACTACAAATTCTTCGCTTTTATAAGCATCCGAAAGCGTCATCTTTGTCCTCATAACTCTGTACTTCAACCGTTCACCAATCTGAGTTTCGAAAATTATCAGCGCATTTTCCAGTATTCTCTTTTTTTGATCTTGAATGAATTCGAAAATTCGGAAGAATTAGAAATAATTCTGTTTCTTACTAGCGTCGTTTTCTTAGGTTCATCAAACATTTTCCTCACTTGTTTCTTGCTTGGGTGTTATAAGGGTGATGTCATTAGCAAGGCAAAGTTGGCATAGTTTCTGACTATCAGCCATCACTTCCATTTTATCCCATTCCAACTTTCTCAGAACGTTCTCATTGGTATCACCTTCTTAAATAACGAGGCGTCTCAATCGTTGCATACATAACATATGAAGCTGGTTAACATTTTTTGTACCTGTAGATAGAGAAGCTTTTTCTGCTCTTTTTCTGCTCTCATGTTGGTCAACTTATCATGGCCTCTTGAATTGCGATGGTTTTGATTGTCGTGATAGACTTAGTTAAACATCCACCAACTTCGTACAATTACATTGCTTTCGTTCGTAATTAAAGTTTTTCGGAGGTTTCCTAGGGCCAATATTGCCTTAGATTTCGCCTATGACTCTGTTGATGATGTGATGTAAAGGGCGTTTCCATATTCTAGATGTACATAGTCTGTAATGACTCCTAAGGTTTTCTAGGCTCTTCCTCATCCCACTATAACGTTCCTGTATTGAGGACTTTTTCGAGTTCAAGAGAATAAGGGGGTTATGGAGCTCATTTATAGGAAGCGACTTCGAATCACTCTCATGCACTCTATGTCACTTGATCACAGACTATCAAATTCCCGTGTAGAATCGACCAGCGGCGCAATAATTTGTCTGCGAAAGTGTGAGTCAGTTCGGTCCAGCAAAGAGAATAGGTTCATTTGCAAAATCCATCTGCATGTCAGAATAAGTATAAGCTTTCTTTTGAATCGCACACTACTCCCTGTTTTCCACTCACAACAAGTGACCTCACTTGTGATCGGCTATGGGTACTTTGGGTACTTCAGTTACGAAAACGTGTGGTTACTAACTTCGACATGAACTGATATGAAGATGGTTTTCTGACAACAGAGTGTAAAACAGAAACTAGATCACCCATATTGGAGCCACGCAATGTCTAATTTCTTTTTTTCCCTTCGTCCTTCTAATACGCGTGTGCTTGTATGAGTAACTTATCGAGTCTATGTGTTCCTGTATAGCCACTTAGTGTTACCGTGATTCTAACGTCAAGAAAGTTCGGACCACTTTTATTTTTCAAGGATGCTAAGTATTTGTTTCGACTATATGTTGCTCTTGGTATGACGAAAGAGGCGGCAACAACCGCAATAGTGATCGCTCGTCAGGAGCAAGAACGTGGGTCCTATACTGTGGCTCGTAATGTTCTTCTAGCCATGTATCAGGTAAGGTCTGAGAACAATGAATAACACATTATCAGGGTCACACAATCTATCTTCAGGAATTAGCAGCGAAACAAATCAAGGTTCCTTACATTATGCAGAACAGCCTAATGATTATACACTCGTATCTCATAGTTAAGGTAAGATTTTTGGAATCTCTGAGTTTTCGTCTCTGATTGCACCCTGAAGGACTGTAATTTTTCTCCCACCATTGATATTTTACATAATGTTTTCCATGAGATTGAAAATTGACTAATTGGCCTTTGTCTAATAAGCTCTGTAACGAAAGCGTCCTTGTAACCTTCATTTCGACCGTACTTGAGGGAACCATTTGGCTTATCTTGCTAAACACAACAAACACATCTAACATTGTAGCAATGTAAGGTGAACGCACAGGAAGTCAGTTCGCGAAATATCCGTTAGTTGCTCGATGCACCTACTAAATGCAGCTTTGTTGCAGCATTTCTTTTAGAACTTATTACGAAGAAACGAAACATTGAGGGCAGCCAGGATGTTGATTCGAACTTCCGCCAACATAAGTAAATTCCCTGCTCGTGAGTTAACCAGTTCTTTTCTTTCGTAAATAATAAACTATTTACTTCGTAGTTTATAAGTTACTTTCGTTTACTTCTTGAGTCCTATAACATTGCTAACTAACAGATCTGACTTAATCATTTCAGACGTGGTTCCCATTCTTACGTCAACCGTAGTAATTTGTTCCAAGGCAGGTCTTAAAGCAGCTGCTCACCGTGCCGCTATTACTCTGATGCAACCCGAATATCGTCAGAAAATACACGCTAAATACAAAAAAAAAATAGAGGCCTTTGTCAGTTGAGTTGTTTAGAAAGTAATCAACCCTACGATATTGATTTGTCCACGGTAGTCATTCTAGAGAAATTTACTTTGTAAGCTCACGAAATCCTCGCTAAATCCTAGGAGAATTTTTTATAACGAAGAGACAAGTTTTAGAAAGGTCGAAAAATTTGAGGATCCGCAGGAAACACGATCCCCTTGCCCATATTGCGGGTATCAAGTACCAGAAACTGAGCTATCTTGTGAAAATTGCAAATCAACAGTACCGTATTGCATTGTAACGGTAGGTTTTAGAATTCATTTTTAATATTGAAGAAGAAGAAGAAGGAATAACAATACTTGCTTGTTTTTAATAAATATCGCTTCTTTTTTTTCTCAAATCTAAAGAAAGAAACATTCTAGGGCCGGCATATAGTGGATTCCGATTTCGGGTTATGCCCCTCGTGTAACTTCCCTGCGTATTATTCAGAGCTAAAGAAGTGAGTTCTAACCATATTGTCTTCTGTTTAGTTTTATTAGTCTATCACAACACCTCAGTATATCTATTCTCGTTGTTTCTTCGAATAGTTAAAAAAGGGTGAAAGAACGATAGAGCATTCGATGGTGATCAATCTCTGAGCGAATGAGCGACGCATTCGACTTCATTAAGCATCGTTGAACTGATGACTAAATGCTTATCTGGCCTTTACAATGACTCGTAGTAGCCTACCGATGTATCAAAACAGTGCTGCTATCCTCCAAGACAAGTCTGGTGCCAGTTTGCTGACCTCGGAAGGATTGAACGCGTGCTGGGCCATGAGCTCGGAGATCGATTCCACGTGTGTGTAGCAGGGTGCCTCCGACCACTGCGCTACACTTGCCATCGAATGGCTAAATAGCACATTTTTATCGCATCTCTTTCAACATATGAATCACACCTCTTTTCATCCAAGAACCGGTTCAATTTCAGATTGCTTTCCCTAAACGAGTCGTGCCCAATGTGTTCATCTTCTCTTAAAGATACAATCCCAGGTGACATATCTACTTATTTGATGAACAGCAAGACGATTTCTCAGTAAATGACTTCCAGGTCACAGTAAATTATTGGTAATCTCAGCTTTTCAATAGTAGTTCTGGTTTTAGAGAATCTTTTTACAGTGAAAGACTATGTTTATCGCTAGATTATTCGATCCGAAGTCACTTGTTTCACACATTACATTTTCGTGTTAAAATAATCTAATAGTAATGCGAGCTATATGGTGTTCATCTGTGGTCCTACTGGTGAACTACGATGATTGTTATGTTTTGGCTTTATCATAGATTGGAAGAGATTATTACATCGGAATTATTTCGGATAAAGGATGCTTTAAGATATTCTTGCTAACTTTCACATATACTTAGCCATGTAAATGAGAGGCTAGAGGGAGTTACCTATTTTTATGGTGTGTTCAGGATAGAACCATTCATTAATTAGATGGATCTGTTGGGCTAAAACAGTGTCAAAACTGCTAAAACAGGGTGATTACTGATGGCAAAAGGATCGATAGAACTAGCTAAGAGACAGGCAAAATGAAGCACCCGGATGGTGTGGTGGTGAAGTGCGGTGCTCCCCGGTAAGGACAACAGAGCGTGTTCGTTCCCCACCGCATACACCTGCAGTCCGGAGTTTTGCAAATATCTCAGCATTATATACAAGTTATATTTCGCAACATACCCCGCCATTAAAAAAAGTAAAAGACAGTAAATAAAAGGGTTAAGAATGAACAGTACCATTAAATCGTTCTGGTTGTACAACCACCATCGGTATTAGTGAGGTGTGACGCACCTCTTTTATCAAGTTTTGTTCTGATAAGGGTAGGCAAAAAATATTTGTTGTATGCCGTAAAAGGGCTTGGTGTTGGTTAATCCTTAAGGTGTTTGAAATGTATTTGGCCACCTCAAGCTCAAAGGGGTGAATAAGTGCATTTTCAGCCAAAATATCGACCAGCATGTGTGTACCGATGTGTTCATTCAGTGCTTTTTATCTTCCTAGATAAGTACGGAATCGATTTGTCGACCCTGAAAGGATGGAGAGTTTGATATATCCCAGGCGCGAGATCGAACTGACGACCGCGTGAGTGTTACAGAGCGTTTCTATCCACTACGTTATACGCCGTACATTCAACCCACATATACAGAATGTGCAAATGGGCACAGAATCCATATTGCCAGTTAGTAGTAGTCCGCCATATAAAAGTATAGTGACTAAAATCTTGTCAAAACCACAATTATGCTGAGATATTTACAGAACTCTGTACCGCAGGTGTCTGCAGTTGGTATAGAACCCCTTACTACCTTTTTCGGGGCTAACATGTCTACCACCATACCACGACGGTTCTTCGTTTTACCTTTCTCTCAACCGAGTTTTAGCCTATAGGTGCTATCAGCAGTCACCGTCAACAGGATCAATCTGGGAACACAGGTTGGCATTGAACCAAGCCAAGCTGAAGTTGTTGTTAGCGGGTGATTTCTAATGCCACCTATAGGTTAAAATAGGACCGAGAGAAAGGCGAAACGAAGGACACGCATGGTACGATGGTGAACACGTTAGAATGAACCCCGGAAATGGTAATAGTGTGTTCGTTCCCCACCGCAGACATCTGCGGTTCAGAGTTTCCCAGATATCTCAGAATCATTGCTGTTATATTTTGCATCATACCCTGCCATAAAAAAGAACAGATAATGAATAAAAAATGGTTAAGTTGTAAATCTCGTCATAGTTGTTGAGTTAGCAGTTTATACTGAAGGATTTACCAGGCTTCCCTAGATATACGTGCTTGCAACATAACCTAGCATCCCATTGTTTAGCAAAACGCCACCCCATAAAGGTGACGATGATGGTCAATTTTCGAGAGAGCGGGTAGTGTCGTAGATTTTAGAAGTGGATCGTTGGCTTCATTGATACCCGTGATATCTAGTTGCTGTGTTTTCATTCAGTTGTGTCTTTGCCGTGAAGTTTTCCTAACATGGATGAGTCCCATAACTTTTGGCTGTTGACGATTTGTTTCAAAGCAGCCTTCGAATGATTGCAAACCTTCAGAAAAAACTTGAAAGTGTTTTTTATAAACCGAAATAGAATTGCTGAAAAAATTTGTGTTTCACACTGACCAATGTCTAGCGACACTGGTCAAAGGTATTGACTACATTAAGAAGTAACTGATTCGATAAAATATTTCTATTACTTCATAATAAACTACAAAAATTGTACAATTGCTAGACAACCTCACAAATTTTGCACCGTACCTCGTGGCGGCTTCATAATGGCCCACCAACAGAAATATTGCAATGTCAATGAACCGGAAATGTATTGTGGCCAATGCACAATAGCAATTCAGCAGTGGATTTGTTAGTTTACAAAATAAATGATAATGTAGAGTAGCGTAGCGATTAGTTAATCGTTTTATTGTCACTGCAGATCTTCTCGACTTTCCAAAGCGGATCTCTTGTTGTTATGCTCTAACTTTTGAGGAGCTGTGTGCGGAAGTAGAGAAATAGAGGTTGCAATTTTGGAGCGCTGAAATGGAACTGTAGACAATAGCCCTCAGATCAACCTATAAAATCGGGTTCTGAAGGATGTGCTGGAGAATGGTTTTCTCTTTTGAATAAAGTGCTATGTCACGAGACGTTGCTCTCCTGTGTCTTCTTGTGCATACCCGTTATTTGCCATGTAGGTACTCCGATTCTTAGCTTTACAGCGTGTACCTCAGTTTTGGATAATTAGACGTTTATGTGCAACAATATCAATACAGCAGTGAAGATATGGCAATGTCATGAAATTTGGGTTGAGAAATATAAATAGTATAGAAGGTAAGGCGAAAACAAAATCTGCAAACGAAGATAAAATTATGATTTAGAAGTTGCATAAAGAATAGCAGTTGAAGGGTAGCTTCGGTAATAAAACGGTGAAGTAGAATAACGAGCAAGTATCACACTGAACACCAAGAAGAGCAAGGAACAAGCGGTAGCGCAAGAAGAAGTGAAAACAGCTGGCTAATAGAGGATTCTCGATACCGAAAAGATACTAGATCCTAGTCGAGCAAGCACAACTCTTTTCGAGTTAATTTTTTGTACGAGTGCAGATGTTAGCATACGAGCGGCCGACAGAGTTTCTCACAATCGTTGCTTCTTCAAGTGTGCAGGTGCTAGGAGAAAAATATAGACCCCTTTCCAGCGAGCTGTGAAACAACAGGATGACTGTTAAAAAGTAGTTTGCAAAAGTGCATCAAGTGAAAGGAAATATTCGATATTTGTGGAGAATGTCATCTCCACCCTAGGAAAAGCTTCCCGAAATTTCACCTGGAATACCGTAGAGGTTTAGTCAATAAGGGGATGGATTGCGGTTAGGTTGTTTATTTCCTGACCTACTCGTTGATTCTTCTCATCCTCTAGATCCACCTTCCTCTTACATAGCTGTTTTGTTAATCTGAAACAAAAAAATTTTTTTTTCATATAACTCGATATCAGATGTTACGCGCTGTGGACATTTGTTCAGTTCTATCTGTTTCCTCTTTTCTGCCATCCAAAAAGGTGTTCAAAACCGCGTGTAATTTTGGCCTCTCATTGAAGAGTTTTGCTCTTTCATAATGATGTCACTGAATATTGGTCGAGCTAATCTCGCTTGAATTTCTGGATTAGCCACATCAGCTCGTTTTCTTTTCGCAGTCATTGAGAAAAAACTTCATAACATCAGAGTTTTCGAGCAGTTCAAAGAGGTATCGATGAAGGAAGTTAGTTGAATAAAACACGAAGCAGACATGTGCTATGAGAATGCAACGCGCATACCTCAGTCCTTTTGCTAATCCTAACATATCTGGTGACCCACGTGTCAAAAAAATCTTGGATAAGTCAGAGCTTTCATTTAATGAATGCGATAGGCATAAACGAAAGAATTGAATTCGTGGAATGCTGCACGATGAACGACGACCTGACTGTTTGCCCTTTCCATCGCACATACGGCAAAAAGAGAAAAGGCTAACTAATGCAAAAAATAATCGAAGCTCCTCAACTTGGTAGTTTACTGCGTTCTATTCTCGACGCTTTACTGCAGAGCGTTTGGTGAAAAAGAGTTATGCTAGATGAGTTGATTGAGTTGGGCTCATCAACCCGGAGTTTGGTCAAAAATGATAAATTACTTAAGATGAAAAGATAATGTTATTTTTTCGTCTTATAATGACTTTCTATGAATTTTCCCTTCCCCACAAATTATTTCTATCGACGCAGTCATGGAGGAAAAAGAACTGGACACAGTAACCTTAAATGTTAGTTGAACCCCACTTTGAGTGCATACGTGTGATTGGATTGGAATGTACCAATGAGTGCACGTTTGTTAACATTATTATTTCACAAGAGAATCTGGAATATCCGTAGGGAAAACGTTTGCTCTGTTACGACATTTATATGTTGGAGGACTGGAACGGCATAATGAGTGCTATACTGACATCATCGCCAGAGCTATCAGCTGAGGAGATCTATCACGAATCCCAGTGAATCAGTGAGATGACATTTCACAGTTTCAACCAGAAAAAACTCATCGGAGAAACGGAATCATTGAGAGGCAAAATCTTTCCCGAAAGAGACTAGTTCTTAAAGCCGAGCACATAAAAAACTCGTCAAGACACTACAGACTTTGTTAGTTTTGTAGTGTTACCACCAGGATCTGTAGAAAAGCTAACGCCAGCTGATGTGTCTTTTCACTGTGCTTCGCTTTGGATCTGGGTTACCCACCGAAACAAAGGTATATTCCTGCATATCCAAACGAACTCTGGAGAAGGGCGTAATTTTATTCATAGAAAAGCGGCTAAGAAGTAGGTCAAAACCTCCAACAGAAGTCAAGTTTAGTCAACTGTGATTAAGATATGCCGCTTCCCAGGTAAGGATTTATTTGTAAGCGAAAGCTATGCCTAGTGTACAGCCTGTGGTGAGGACTTGGGAACATACTAGAGCGGCTGTCACTGAGTTGTACAGGAAAAGAGAGACACCTGTCGAAATAACAAAATGACACTCTAGAGAAGGTTAATGAATGAGTCTACCAAGGTTGCTCATAATATGTAAATTGAGCCATCTAGGTAACTACGTTAACTTCAAAGAAGATGTTCTACTCAGTAAACGGTTCAAAAGAAACCAGTACCTTGTATAGCTCAATAGCGGTAATGAAATCAAAATGAATTATACAAATCAGTATGGAGCTTGTTAAAAATTCCACTAGAGCTTGTTTTTGTGTCTCTTGTACTTTGTATTCCTCGAAGTTCACTACCGTTAGTGACATTTCGTCCGCTATGATCCCATTCGACGACAGCGCTCAGTCGAAGGGCGGAACAGTTCGTGCATTTCGTATAAAAGATGATACGATCACCAAGAGCTTCATATCATCTGCTTTATTGCTCATTTTTCATCTAACACCTGAGTCGCCCTCTACATCTATATGAGCTGTTGTGGAGCACTTTAAAAATGTTCCAGTGTGACGAAATAACAAAATAACGGACGAATTCTCTTTACTCGATTCGTCCACGAGAACAGCACTGTAACTGTAAAATCGGTACCAATTTAAGTATGCTGTCTATTCACTTGGCGCTTTTGGGTCAGTTCCTAGACAACGGCAAACGTTTGCTTATGTCACAGCTTTTCTTTAGAAAAATTTGCAAAATTTTTCGATAGAGAGTAAAGATTCTCTTGCTCCAATCCACTTTATAAAGGATAATGACTATGTGCTACCTCTCAAGAGCTCGATCGATCCTATAGTTGCCAGTTCATTATTCAATACCTTCAGTAGGCAACAAAGTCCTTACAATGGCTGGATTTGGTTACCAACTGGAGGCGTTGAAGGTGTCCTAACGAAATTGGACAGATTTTTTCTTCGATTTTTCATCATCAGCTGTTCATCAGATCTTCTCTGGGATACCACAGCTCTTCAGCAAAATGTATGAAGAGGAGTGATGTCGCAGGGAAGATTACTGTAACAGCAAGAAACCATTGATTGTCAGTCTATACGTTGGAGCTTCATTAGCTATTCCATGCGCAAGAGAACCACTGTTAGTCAGCTTTGCCAATGGTCAATGTGTTCTTCGCTTCTCTGCACGCTAACCCTTCTAGATGTTAACTATAGAAAACAGTCAATGTCGTCCGGATGTTTGTATCTCCTGTACACTAAGGTTGTACCGGGATAAGAAACATCTGGACGACAAAGAATCAACGATTATTCTCGCGAAAATTGTTAGCTTTTAAAATTCCAGAAAGCCTTTTTGTTGTCATGGTCCGTTGTGCCTAAAATCATTCGGCATTTCACACTCAAATTGGTCTGAATTGAGCCCGAATGATTTTAAGGTTCATTCGTGGGCCTTTCGTGAAGAATGCTGTACTCTCTCATCACCAATGTGCCATCACTCCGTGCCTCTGACCAACGTTCAAATCTGTGTCATAACCGATTTTCGTCGTCGGTTAGAGTGATGAGTGGTGTGACGATGCCGGGTGTTGCCGATTTCTTCAACCTGTGGTGTGAAGTCGGAGGCCACCGCATTTCTTGCTTGGTTATGACTTAAATGATTATAATCGAAGCAGGAAATGAGGAAGTTTCCGAGGTTCTGTCGAATGTTTCAGCGTCTGAAGAATCCGTGTTATTCAACTTTAGCTGTTTGAACCTGTTGTTTATCAATCAGTAGTATCGCAAACTTTTGCAGACACTGTTAAGCTTATGTCAAGATAGAGTTTAAGTTTGTTGATTCATTGGAAATGCTGTCCATTCCAAGGCTTCAGTATTTTGTTTCGAACTATTTTCAAAAATGTACTAGATAGAGAGAAAAAAAGCAAATATTCTCATTGCCTTTTGCAATAAAAAATTGAAATATTAGTGTGATACAACTATAATGATGCTGAGATATTTGCAAAACTTCGGACCGCAGGTGTCTGCGATGGCGAACGAACGCGCTATTTCCCTTTCCGGAGCTAACGCGTTCAATGGGATTGATATAGTGAGCTCAAATCTGCAATGAACCCAATTAAGCTGAGGTTGTAGTCGAAATTAAAATTTTAACTTTTTATTTACTACCTACTAGGATTTTTCACGGCAGAGTATTATGTGTGATACGAGCCTCAGCTTAACTGGGTTCATTACCGAATTGGGTTCCCCAGATCAATCGTGCTGACAGGTGATTACTGATGGCACAGATCGATAGAACTATCTGAGAGACAGGCTAAACGAAGGACCTGCATGGTGTGGTAGTGAACTCGTTAGCCACCGAAAAGGGTAATAACACGCTCGTTCCGCATCGCATACACCTGCGGTCAGGAGTTTTGCAAATATCTGAGCATCATTAAAGGATAGATAAGTAGTTCTAAAAATTTTTTTTTGAAGAAAAAAGCTGGAAAAACCATACCTCCTAACACGGTGACCCTTGACTTTCCAGGCACGTTATCGACCACATTTAGTGCTAGCGCTTTCGTAAACGACTTTGTTTTATTCAATTGAAACTGGTTTTTGCGAATGATCTAGTAAATTTTGAATCTTTCTGCTTAGGTTTACTTTAGCATTTGACCTAATAGAATCGCGAATCCCAAATCAACCATCATTGTAGTTGTATCACACATAGTACCCTGCCATGAAAAATTCTAATTGCAGTAAGTAATAAGTTAAAGTTGAAGCATTAGTGTAAGCAGAACCACGCACAACTATTCGAGAGTTCATGCAAAATGTGTGTTGGTAAAAGCAGTGGTTCGGAATACGACAACGAATTGATTAGTCAAGACGCTCTTTACATACCGATGCCAAATGATGTGAACAAACAAACTGATATTCCTTGTAAAATGGGTTACACGTTTTTTCCCTCATGAAAAAATGGTCCTATTTTTGACTTACTCGTTTTGCGTGGTCATTGTATAAGTTAGATGGAAAATAGATGAAGATAGAACGCTGAAGGACTTCCCGAAGTCAAATTTACCTAAAGTAAGGTTACAGCGATTGTTTGTGCCGTCACGTGAAAGATTAACCCTCTGCGAGTTCATGTTGACTGGAAAAACCAATACGGGAAAGAAGCATTGTCATATGAGGAAAAAAGTCGTGGAGAATTACAATGAGCCTTGTGAACGCCATTGATCACTTGAATGGGAGAACCCTGTTGCTTGTCAGCTTTTCATCTACACTTAGGCAGACACTTTTGCAACCGACCTTTCACTGTAGTGCTCTCTAAGACGTAAGTGACAACACTCATTTCCTTTCAGTCGATTCTATTCAGCACTGCTTAGTTATGCTGTGAAGAGATTACTTCGTTCTTTCACCATTCTTCACGTTGAATGTTGGTTTACTACAGAAGTTTTAAAGATAAATCAAAATATGTAAATTTTCAATTCTCCAACCTCATGTCAGCCAAGCAAAACCAGTTTGTAGAAAGTATATGTATTGACTATTAATGTCGAATTCTATAAAAAGTCGGTATTTTAGGTTGTAAATTGGTATACGCGAAAAGCTAACATGTAACACGAAAATAGAGAGTAAAACCTATGGCTCACAATGGCTTTTAATATGAACATCAAGACCTAGATTTTTCTAAAGCATAAGGCGCTACGAATTCAACTACAAACCAGCAAAGCACTCAAAAGCGGAGTAGTAAAGGTGGCTATCATTTTTCTTGTATTTCATAATTCATTGCAATGTCGTGTAGTCAGGGCGTTGCTGGAAGGCAAAGTCGTAGTGATGCCACTTAATGATGACAACCAAGCTTGTTATAGCTCCAAAGTGAAAGATTTGTATCATATAATAATTGTCTGGACAACTCCTTCGTGTGCACATAGCTTAGAGACACCCTTGCACTGCTATCCCAAGATTTGAAGGAGAATTCATATTTATTGCTCGGTAAGGTCCATGAAGAGTACCAAAAACATCGAGCAGAAGATTAGAATACATTTGTGATAATGAAGAAAAAATTGAATTGAGTAAAAGATGTATTTGGGTCTGCATAACGTTCAACGAATGGCCATGTACAATAAAAAGAGGACCGTATAATCGCGTTTCATTTCTCATATTATCTTCAACTGCTCGGCCGCAGTAATAGTTTTAATCATTGTTATCCTGTAGTCCTGGAAGAATGGCAAGTCACATCATAACATCTGTCCCTCCTCTCCACAGTGGCTAGCATCTTTCTATACCGAAGATCTGGGGATACACGCTAGCACAGCTGTTACGAAACGCTAGGAGGAATGAACATCGAGCAGCCAAATTTTGAAGCTGTAATCAAATCATCTCTCGAATACAATCGGCTTTATGGATGAGAATGGAAGTGCTGGAACCCTCACGATATGAGGAAATGGTTTGTCCACTTGTTTAGCACTTTTGTAAACGTATTCATTTAGTGATACTGTGATAAGGAAATCAGAAAATAAATCGGTTTCTACGAAATGAAATAAATAATGCATTGGCGGTCGTAGCGGCATGGATTTACCAGTGGGAGCGATATCGGTATGTTATGTTTGCCTCTAACTTAGCACAAATCAATGATTTGTGGTATTATAGTTTGTTAGCTTATGATAGTGGTTTCGCAGGCCTTTAATTTCACGTAAGATCTTTATTTCTGGATATTTTTAGACTGGGTTTGGCTTAGTCATCTATTTTTGGTTGCTCATCTTCTTCGACGGTCTACTGGCACGCTTATTAGGCATACAGAATAACTACTGTGCATATCTACAGGAAGATCGGGTACGCTGAAAGAGCTCGTCAATGAGATACATTAATTCGGATGACAATATTTTTGTTAATGAGTAGATAATACTAACTCTACTCCTCTTCCTTTTCATGACTTAAATATTTTGATCTATTGGAATGAGGAAAGATCGGAATTCTTTCGTTATTTCATTAATCATGATTACACACAAACCAATGATTCACTCCCTTTTTTCCTGCGGATCACGTCCTTCCTGAAATCGATTTCATTCTTTAACGCAGGCGGACTGCTTCTCGTTCTTAGTGACAAGTCCATCTTTTCTCTGCACAAAAAATCCTGCTGCTTATTGGTCCGAGTTTTTCCAGAAAGAGACATCTATTTTCATGACAACTAAGGTAGTAGTGTTCATCCCAACTACATTGTCTACGAACGCTACCGAAGCAAAAAATAAACAATTAGTAAGGTACACTGCTAAGGCTAGCAAAACCAAGCAGTTATTCGAGTGACGCCTTCCGCCTGTCGAAATTTTCTTCTGAAGTACGTTTTGATCGCACATTTGTCTTCAAGTTTTTTTTTCATCTCGTCTGTTTTAGTGAAATCCAATGACTCCGAGCATTTCTGGCGTGGCTATCTCGACATTAGTTGTAGATGATCTCCTTACCCTGCGGTTTGGCTCATAATATTTCTTGTCTTGAGATGAACGTCAACTACAGTCTGCTGTGATGCATGCCACTTCGACGGCGCGTTTAGTGAGAGGTAGACGGTTTTCCGTACGCTCATTTGTTCGATGCCATCCTTTGGAACACCCAAGCTTCCAGTCCCTCTGAGATAGGCAGAAATGTACCAAACCTGTATACGAAAATGGAATACTAACTTGAAAAATGGAGAACTCATATACGTTTAATCAGCAATGCTTTATGGAGTCGAAAGCTTGGCGGGTCCGGTTCCTAAGACATAGATCCGTGTTGGATACCCTATATTTTTCATCTTTATACACATCTTTAACCTAACTGTAGCGATGGCGTTTATTACTTAGAAGAGACATTTCACCTAGGCGTTATTTCGATTCTTCCGCGATCTCACCAAGTACCTCATCGTTCCGGAATCAGGACACTGGTGCCACAGTTGTTAGTGACAAGCGTAGTTCCTCTAATCCACACTGCCCAGCACAGTTACCGCGAGGCTGCAGAGAGAATCAACCATCATCCAGTGACATTCAAGAAGATGGCGACAAATCCTCAAGCAGCAACCTAACCACCTCGTAAATTGTTCGATGGCCTTAGTGGATGGTGGTAGCTAGAAAACAAACAGAATACAAGAAGTAGTTGAAACCGCACAATATTGTATGTAATGTTGGATCACGTAGAAAATATGCAACTTTGCAATATCTTATTTTTGCATTTAAGATGTATTCTTTATGATAAGACCTGATTTCGAAAATGCTGTTCAGCTGCTGGTAGCACCATCGGGTACTTTCACTCACCTAGGTTGAGATAATGATCCATCGGCTCGGTCTTGCAGACTATCGCACTAGGTTCGTAGTTATTGACGTTGCCATTTTTGGGATATTTGCAAAACTCTGGAGCGCAGGTATCTATGGTGGGGAACGAACGCGCTATTGTCCTTTGCGGGAGTAGCGCGTTCACCACCACACCATGCGAGTCCTTTGTTTCGCCTGTCTCTCAGCTGAACTGGGTTCTATGCCGATTTGGGCGCCCCAGATCAATCCCGCTGACGGGTGATTGCTGTGGTAAAGATCGATAGAAATAGCTGAGAGACAGGCGAAACAAAGGACCCGCATGGTGTGGTGGTGAACGCGCTACTCCCCGGAAAGGACAAATAGCGCGTTCGTTTCCCACCATAGACACCTGTGGTCCAGAGTTTTGCAAATATCTCAGCAACGTTGTGGTTGTATTTCGCTTAGTACCCTGCCGCGAATTTATAGTAGGCAGAAAATAAAAAGGTATAACGTTGCCATTTTTGTTCATTTTACTTCTGTTACATAAAAGCTTCAGCTGAAAAACTCCCTTGTCAGAAGAAAGCTCTGGAATGTTTTTAATATGTGAGTTGCCCTTGCTGTCAGTATTGCCAGTATTGCTAGCTCTGAGAAACGCTTGCGGAATTTCGCTTGCTCACTTGGCATGTTCTCATCTAGAATGTCTTCAATTGGTGCTTTGACAGATTTCATTGACATTCGGTAAATGAGAGCCCTAGATGTGGTTAAAGTATGGTATTCTTTAGCTTTGTCATACGGAATCCACACGCTCAATATCATTTCTCAATGTTTTCAAAAAGTTGGAGGAATAGTTCGTTTCTTGTTCATTCTTGTTCGTTAAATCACAGCTAGCAGTGATTAAATCTTCGTGGACTTGCTGTTCTTAACTAAGTAATAAAGATAGCAGTACATGATTTCTTCCGGTGTTGTTGGTAAAACGATAAAGTGTTCAACAGTATATATTCACTGAGTGACCTTATGAATTCTCATGCAGAATGCTTTGAGAATTGAAATTAGAGAAATGCCAACAGATCTCTCTCGGTGTTGTTCTTGCTTCGTCATTCGTGGGAGATATCGTTGCTTCTAACAGCTTTTCACTATTATCTATGTAGTTAACGACAAAATAATTTATAACTGAAAGCTATGGTTAGTTCTGAATTCTTGATGGATTAGAACCTTTAACCATTTGGAGATGAACCGCTATCACACGTTGCCACGTGGACGCCAGCTCGAAAAGTTTATCCAAAACTTTCCTATTCCTAGCTTTTGGAGAATGCATTTAAAATCATATTTCGTAATTCGAAGGCTGAGTACTACTTAAGCATTGCCTAATTGTAATCTAAATTTAAACAAAACTTATGAGAACGATTTTTCAGCGTTCTCCTGCCCCAGAGAGCAGTGCTTCGGGCAATGATGAGCAATCGTCAAAACGAA
Source organism: Angiostrongylus costaricensis (assembly GCA_900624975.1). NCBI lineage: Eukaryota > Metazoa > Nematoda > Chromadorea > Rhabditida > Metastrongylidae > Angiostrongylus > Angiostrongylus costaricensis. Next base: position 42,013 of record UYYA01004159.1, on the reverse strand, counting down.
CATTAGCAATGGATCGCGACTCTGGCGAACCGCCCAGTAAACATGAATAACACAAAGAAACAAAACATATTCTGTTTTCTCATCACTATGCTACCTTAAAAAGAATAAGAAACTGTTAGCACGTTTGCTATTCGCTTTTGTTTTCGCTTAACGAATACGAACAACATGAGGCGGTTGATGAATGTTGACTTGCAGCTGGATTAAGTCAAATGATAAAACAACTATACGAAGAACACCCGAAGAACCTTTAAGTAAATCGGAAAGAATATCTTCAAGAAGGTGTGAAAATATCGTTAACGATCACCAAAGGAGTCAAACTGAGTTAAATAATGTGTCGCAAAAGTCAACGGTTACCGTGTTACGTGGCATTGCTCGCTACGACGAAGCGTGTACGCTGTTAAAATTGTCCCAAATTTATCACCTGAACCATTTTTTAAGGTGCCCTCTGGCAGTGTCACATATAAGTTGCAAAGGCTTTACGATAGACGCTGTAAAAAGCTAGAGTTAAAGCATTAAGTAGGAATGAAGAAGAAGGAGCATTAACACTACAGTCGTTTCCTCAACCGTCCTTCAGACGGCAAGGCCTCGATAATGAATTTGATAGCAAATTTCGTATATCTGGGGATAAAACTCTTAAAATTTTTAACCGTTACTAAGTGAAGGAGTTTTGCTCCAATATCACAGAAAGGTAAAAATATGGCAAGGGAAAGACTTGGGAGCTGATAAGATTGCAAGCATTAGAATACTCGTTACTGACAAAAGCAAAGTTTGTAGTGATTCCTCGACAGTTAGATGTCGAGGTAACCAAAAGCATCCTTCTTTGATTCTTCTTTTTATCTCCTTTGTCCGAAAAGGAATTTGAAGGTCACTACCGATAATTCAACAGTGCATTGGGTCAAGGTGCAAAATCGGCAGGTTTGAATCCAACAGTGAGTTATTTCTCAATTTAACGTGCAACACTGCAAACCATTCTCTACAATACGAATACGAAGGAGCAGTTGACATGTGCAACTTTCCTATTCAGCAGCTGATGACTTCAAAAATGGACAACAGGGAGAAATGTTTCATAATCATGTGTGATCTCATGCAATATCTCAAAATAACTTTTTAACGTGGGAGAGGAGTATCAGTCGCCCATGTGAACTCTACGTCGCTGCAATCCAACAATGAATCCAAAAGTTATAAAAAAGCAATCATTCGACAGAAAAATAGCTGAGACAAGCGAAACGAAGGACCCGTATTGTATGGTAGTGAAGGCGTTCGCCCCTCTAAAGAGCAATAGCGCGTTCGTTCCCCACCGCAGACACCTGCGGTCCGGAGTTTTGTAAATATCTGAACATCATCTTGATAGCATTTCAGATGATAGCCTGCCGTAAAAAAACTGTAGTAGGCAGCAAATAAAATGTTAAAACAATCATTGTTTAAAAAAGCTGTTCACAATACCAATGAAATTTATGTACGTGCTGAGTTTGTTCTTCTTTCCAACACACCGCCACCATTTGTCTCCACTTGAATCGTCGTACTCTTAAAATACGCATGTAAGGCGCCATAGTGGAAGAAAACATTTCAATTTGTGATTGCCGGTGATTTTGTGCTTAAAAATATAATCCTTGAGTACACATAGTGAGCAAATATGCCAAAATCTTCTCTTTGAAGAGAAAAGTTACGAAGGAAAGTAGTTCTAGATTCTTTCAATGGGTTCCTTAGTGTCAGTACCACGCTAACATGGAATACTCTAGACGACGCATAACAAGCTCACTATCTAATCGATAAGACTAATCTATATCTAATAGACTATAGACTATATCTAATCTATAGACTATCTAATCTAATCATCTACAACTTACAGCAAGTGAGAATCAGCGGCTTCTGTTGGATTTTTCGTCAATAGTTCTTTTACAACACTTTTTTAGAATATCAAGCCACTTCAAAATTTCGCGGGCTTAAACTACGATTTTTCGCAAGTCTAGTGTTTTACTAAAAATTTCGGTCTTATCTCCGATGCTGCTAAGCAAAATCACGCCTACTTTCATCGTATTCAGGTGAGAACGTGAAGCCTGATGTTACGCAAGTTTTATCATCTTTCGAATCGGTTTCTTTCAGGACGGACGTGGTTGTTCGCTTAAGTTACTCAATGTGAATTCATTAGTCATTTATTTATTTGTTCATAGGAGGGCTAACAATGTGGTAGCGATCCCGATTATCACGGCCACAGTTCTGGTTGGCTCCGGCTAAGAGCTCACTAAACGCTCACCACTCCGAGGTCGGAAAATCGGTACCGGACTTGTTCTGGAAAAAATTACTCTCTGCGATCCAATTGGCTAGGATCCAGCTCGGCTATCTCAGGACTCCAGGGAGAATCGACTCGACTAGCAATCCACGACATTCAAGATGAAATGGAAATCCTCAAGAAGTAGCCGAAGCCATGCGCAAAAACTGAAAGTCCTCAGTGAATAATCGATCGAATGTGATAAGTACTGAGATCCGGACAGTTGATCTGAAGACGGGTTGTACAAAATAAAAAAATTTTTTGTTCGTACAACTCTGCATCACATAAAGTGTTTTTTCCGTTCTGTGCGTTGTCTTGCATCTGTCATCCATGACAATCCTTAGATTTGCTTGTCGCTTTTCGACTGCCACTTAACAACCTTGTATTCTTCATAAATGTCGTTCAGTTCTGATCAAGTTGGTTCTTTCTGGAATCCTTTGAGGGCTTTGCAAGAGCGTTGCTAGATCTTCACCACAGAATCTGTTGCTGGTGGATCGAAGAAAACCTTACCCAGGCAACAGTGATTGCAATTTCCGACTTTAAGACAACTGGTTAGTTGGTTGGCTTGAACCAGGTTACGATGGCAACATGCACCTATGGCACAATGTCTTTAAACGTTTCGCAACGGAGCTGGCTTTCCAACAAGTGCCAAAAGATTTATCGACAATAAGAGTATTCTGGTTTCTCAGAGTTTAACGGATTTATGGGAAAGAAATTTGTTCTGTCCTGTTAATTGTGTAAGACGTATAATTAGCAGTACAATTTAATTTGTAATTAATCTAGCTGTTATTCTAATACAACTGACTAATTTTGGTTGTGAACAGATTCGCCCATCGCTAGGGTGGTTCACTAAGAATAAAAAAAGAATGAACCTGTCGACGTTGATCTGATCCATCGCTATGGATGCATCATGCATCCGAGTTCATTAAGCAGGAGACTGAATGCATGTACGGCCTATACAATGACTCGTGATGATGTGCCGTGGTACGCAGAATTCTTGACGAAGTTGAAAAATTAGCCCACATCTTCGCTGAATAACAGTGCACCACGAGGAGTGTTGAGTTGAAAAGTGAGCGCTGAATTTTCAATCTGCTAGATGCACGGTGGTTTATTTGACAGACCAGAATACGGGATATGCTGCTCTCCTTCTGTCCAATTCCTTCTCAATGTTGCTCTCGATGTTCGTTGTGCGCCCAAAGTACACGCAGGTTGTATTTTCTATAGTCAGAGACCAGGTTAGTCGCGTGGCTACGTGGTGAGTCCCCAGGTGGAGGATAGGGGGTTAATCGCTGACCAAAAGCGACCTTTGCTTCCCTGAGACGCAGGTGCATCAAGGGATGGACTACCTGTTTCTGCTGCGCCGCTTTGGCACATACGTTCTGTGTATGCTAGGCGTATTCACCCATGCTTGTATGGGTGCGTTATTGCCTATGCGGAGTGCATTCTACGAGTCAATTCGGCCAAAAGCCTGCAATTAAGTGACTGGAAAGTACAAGGGAGGCGGTTAGGAGTCGCCTACAACAAATAAGCTCCATGTCCACTCTAGGAGAGCCTGGCAAGCTACCCATGGCTGTGCCCAGTCCCCACGTTCAGAGCCCAGCAAGCTATACGTGGGTATCAAAATGATAAACAAATAAAAAAAACAGGCCTCATTCTCCTGACCCCGAAAGAGCCACCAATTTCGCAGCGTTGGGTAGGACGAGTACGGAAAAGCTGCTAAAATCTCAGGGCCAATGGAAGCTGCCTGGATTTCAAAGAACTATGGCGACGATCTGTATCTACAATGCACGTAAACCTGCATCCGAGTCCACGACAGAAGACTCGTTCATGTAAGCAAGAAGGATAAGGTACGACGTCATCGACCTAGCCGAGACGAGACGACCTCACCCATTCAACGCCGTCTATGACACCGGAGAAGAACTGTTTCTCGGAACATGGGACAGTGGAGGTCGGCGGCGTCGGCGTTTTCGCCAGCACGAGTTTGTCTATGAACCTCGATTCATTCGAACAGCTCACAACCCGAATCGGACGTTTACGATTAAAAAAACGTGGATCAATTCCAGTGTTGACAATCTTCGTCGTTTACGCGCCGATATCAAACTATGACAAAGAAGAAGTCGAAGCGTTCTATATGGACGTGGAGAAGTTCTACAGAGAAGACCACACATTCTTTAAAGTCATCATTGGAGATTTCAACGCAAAGATTGGACCAAGAAGAACGTCTGAAGAATGTCACACTGGGACCCACGGATTAGAGTGGAATGAACAAGGTGAGCGGCTGTCTGACTTTATCATGACGACCAGGACCATCTATGATAACTCACAATTCCAGAAGCCCCACCCTCAACACTGGACGTAGGAATCTCCCACTGGAGAGTACCATAACGAAATAGACCAAGTCATAGTAAATTGAGGGCCTCGCCTTACCGATGTCACTGCTGTCCCAAAATTCTACAAGAAATCAGACCACCACCTCCTCCGTGCAAGATCTCATTTCCCGCGGAAAGGAGAAAGGGCAGCTAAATTCAACCACCACAAAANGAGTACGGAGAAGCTGCTAAAATCTCAGGGCCAATGGAAACTGCCTGCATTTCAAAAAACTATGGTGACGATCTGTACCTTCAATGCACGTAAGCCTGCATCCGAGTCCACGACAGAAGACTCGTTCATGTAAGCAAGAAGGATAAGGTACGACGTCATCGACCTAGCCGAGACGAGACGACCTCACCCATTCAACGCCGTCTATGACACCGGAGAAGAACTGTTTCTCGGAACATGGGACAGTAGAGGCCGGCGGCGTCGGCGTTCCCGCAACACGAGTTTGTTGGTGAACATCGGCTCACTTGAACTGCTTACAACTTGAATCGGACGTTTACGACCAAAAAGGCGTAGATCAATACCGGCTTTGACAATCTTCGTTGTTTTCGCGCCGACATCAAACTATGACGAAGGAGAAGTCGAAGCGTTCAATATGGGCTTGGAAAAGTTGCACAGAATTGACCATTTCCAGAAGCCCCATCCTCAACGCTGGACGTGGTAGTCTCCCAACGGAGAGTACCATAACGAAAGAGACCACATCATAGTAAACCGAAGGCTTTGCTAACCGATGTCGCTGTTGTCCTAAAATTCTACACGGAATCAGACCACCGTCTCCTTCGTACAAGTTTCTATTTTTCGCGGAAAGGAGAAAAAGCCGCTAAATTCAAAAACCGAAGTCCCAGAACCAACGTAAACTGGGACTTACTCGATTCATTAGTTGCCTGTTGGAAAGATGCCGTCGTCGATATTATCGACGAGAAATACAGTCGACTAATTCAACACCTTCATGTTAGTGCTATGAAAGCTGAGAGTTCGAAAGTCACCAAGAGACGTCTGTCTTCAGAAACACTTGAGGTGATACGCCAGCGTGGAATTGCACAATCCGCAGACGACCGCGATCTAACGTCTGAACTTGCAAAACAATGCACACAGGAGATAAAAGAACATCTTGAAAAGCGAAGAGCAGCAGTAATGGTCGAAGCTGCAAAAACTGGGAAAAGCATTCGCAAAGCCCACTGAGGCTTCGCCAATTACAACACCGAAATGATCGCACTCCGACGCGCAGACGGAACAGTTTCAGCGTCCAGAAAGGCAATGCAAAACATCATTCACGAATACTACTCAGATCTCTTCGATAGTAACGTCCGCCTTCCGTAAAATGAAATAAAGAAGGATGGATACGTCGTACCATCGGTTTTCCCTTCCGAAATCCGACATACTATTTCGTCGGTGAAAAATCGAACAGCACCGGGTCCAGGCAGAATAAGACCAGAACACCAGAAGAACCTCCCGCTAGTCCTCGTAACCACACTGGCTAGGTTCTTCACACGTTACCTGTCTGAATGCAAGGTCCCTACTTATTGGAATATCGGCAGGACCGTGTCATTGTTCAGGAAAGGTAAACCACACGATATCAACAACAGTCGCCCAATGTCTGTCGTCTACAAACTTTCCACTCGAGTCATCCTAAACAGGATTGACAGAACACTAGACGAAGGACAGCCATATAAGCAAGCAGGGTTTCGAAAAGGATTCAGCACGATGGACCACATCCACACGATAACAAGACTCCTGTATCTCACGTTCATCGATTTGAAGAAGGCCTTTCACTCAATTGAGGTAGACACCGTCATGTAACCCTTTGATATTCAGGTAATCTCTCCTATTCAGCATATAAAGATTCTTCGTCGGCTGTACAAAAATTTCACAACCAAGATATCACCATTCTACAGCGATATTAACATTGAAGTTAAAAGAGGAGTTAGCCAAGGCGATACCATTTGGCCAAAATTGTTTACCGCCACCCCCAGAACGTCATGCGAAGACTGGAATTGGATAATATGGGAGTGCAAATAAATAGTCAGCAGTTACATCATCTTCGCTTTGCTGATGACATCGTCCTTATAACACCAAAAATTAACCAAGCCGAGCGTATGCCTGCCGACTTTGATAAAGCCTGTGGAAAGATTGGTCTTCGACTAAATCTCACAAAAACGATGTTCATAAAAAACGGATTGGTTTCGTACGCCCCGTTAACGCTGAACGGAACGACTATCTCCCAGTGCTCTAGTTATGTCTCTCTAGGTCGGGAAATCAACAAATTGAACGACTTAACGACTTCACTTTAGAGTTGAGCAGAAAGGAGCGAACGGCTTAGGGAGCTTTGAAGAACATCGAGGATGTGGTGAAGAGGATAAAGAACACACAACTCCGTGCCCACCTTTTCGACTCAACGGTACTTCTCGCCTTAACGTATGCGTCAGAAACCTGGTCGCTGCGTACGCAGGATGAAAGGTCACTCAGCGTTATCGAACGCGCATTCGAAAGGACGATGTTAGGAGTATCCCGTTCCACACAAATAGGAGATGGGATCCGAAGCTCCGATCTGCGTCAACGATCAGAATCAAAGATGCTGTTTTGTACGCCAAATAGCCGAAGATAAGGTGGTCGGACATGTAATTCGTTTGAACGACAACCGATGGACAAGAGCCGTTAGTGACTGGATTTCTCAGGATGTCAAACGTACTATACGAAGGCCACCGACACAGTGGTAAGAGTTCTTCACGAAAAGCCATGAAGAAAGATATAATGCTCGACGAATCCCTAGAGCGAGCAGACGCCACTAGGCTACTCTTGCACGCGTCAGGGAAAAATGGAAGATTTACTAGTGCCCGCTCGAGTCACTCGATGATCATCGGGACTGTAGGTGATACAGGTGACACCACCATAATGTTAAATCTAATTATGAATTATTTAACTAAACAAATTAAGAGCAAAATATCTTCTTTGAACGGCCAACTTGTTCAATGAGTCTTCCACCTAAGAACCAACCACAGAAAGCACATTAAGACATGGGTCCGGGACAACGTGTGAGATCACGCGTGATAACCAGGCATTCCTTCTCGCGGTTCGTTTTCGGACTCGTGAATTATATCCATAATGTCTTGAGAGTTGTGTACGCTGAAATTTCGATTCTTGTACGGCGATGTTAACCTAAACTACAAATTTTTTCACAAAGATTTTTTATAGATGCTTATAGAGATGTTTGGTTGCGTAGATTGCAGTCAACTTGACCTCTCCAGGCAGTAAAGAAAGTGGAATTCGCCGACGCGTCAGTTACTGTAAGCAAATAATATATAATAACAATGTCGTATGTGCTAGTTGAGAAACTAGCGATCTACTCATGAGAGCATCGAGCATCGTATAATCAGAAGTAGGAAGGTGATGGAGGGCAATTTCAATTATCTGACTCATAAACACATCACACACGAACTGAAACGTTAAGATCGTTCACTGAGCAAGTTGCTATAGTACAGGTGCACATTTTTTTAAAAACATCAACCTAGAAGGCATTCTGAGCAACCTGCAGTATATTAGCATTAACCATTGAAGATACCGAAATCACACCCACTTTCGATTAAAATATGAGTACAAAATGAGGTCATCACGCTTTGAACGCCTTCAACCCATTGCTTATTCGAATATCAGCTGTACCACTTGTTTTTGATTTCCGAGCGACATGGGCGGGCACATGGAATGCTTCATGCCAATGCCATAGTTACTCAATGAGTTCTGTAATCCTCGAACACTGTCCAAGGTTTTTATGACTACTCCTTTTTCAACTGATCCGCAGAGTTTCATTATGTTCATACTTAATTTCCTAACTATCCATCGCCTCTCATTCTGTGTTCATGTTGATAGCTATTGAAATAATTCCACGACCGACTTTTTTAACCTCGCCATTAAATAATAATTCAGTTCTTGATGAGCAAAGCCTAGATTGTTATTTAAGCATTTATCAACTGACAATGATTGATGTTTCGGTGGTTTAGCTTTCTTCAGAGCCTGAAAGGTCAAATTGACATGAAACCTACTCAGCCAAACACTTTCATAACCACAGCATATAAACTCTCGCAATCGTAGTCCATGGCAGTGGTCTTGTTCGAACATGGTAGCGCATGCGAGTCTCATACCGTGATCCGTAAAACAACCGCAGCTGCGGGTACAGCTGATTAACTTTGTTTACGAACACGACCGCCTAACGTGTAGATGGTCGCCCAAGGGGAGATTTGCATTCTCTTGGAGTCCACTCTACTGTTCTTTTCGTCCATCTGTCGTCTGTTTTTCTCATTATGTGACCGGTACATCTATGTTTCGCTGTCGACGTATATTCTCCTGGATCTCGAAGATGTGCCAGATTTCGATGGTTAGAGCTTCACATTCCGGCTACATATTGAGAGTGCCGGCGATCCAATTAAAATTTTTTGCCTTCGCACCATGGGTTTTTCATGAATTGGGTCTTTATTCGATTTATGCGAAGTCCGATCTCTATCCCGCTTCGCTGAACTCGTTGATCATCACCTCTGCTTCGCTAGTACTTCTTGAGAAGGCGACAATGTCGTCGGCAAAACGAAGGTTTGACAGGAATTTTTCATCAATATGTATGTCTTTCTCGTCTCAATCGAGTGACTTCATTATCCACTGCAGTGCTGCACTGCACAGCTTTGGCGATATTGTGTCGCCCAGTCGAACTCCTTTTCCTATGGGTTTTGTAAGAGGTCGATGGAAAAGCTGTATTTTCGTAGTGCGGTTCCGATAACAGTCGGACAGAGTCCTTATGTAGGACGGGCCCACTCCTTGGTCGACGAGCGATGATAGGATTGCATTCGTTTCGACACTGTCAAACGCTTGCTCATAGTCGACAAAGGTTAGGTCTAGAGGCAAGTGGTATTCCCGACAAACTTCAATGACCCTATGACCCTTCAATGACTTCATCTTCGATGTTTTTCTTCAATAAACAGACACGAGGTTGTTATTATAGAATTTATTAGGATACAATAGCTAACCTTTCGGTGGTTTCGCCTTTTTCATGGCCTGGAAAGGTCAAATTGAGATGCGATCTACCCAGCCAAACACTTTCATAACCCCCAGCAGACAAAACTTAACAAGTAAATTTGGTCGATAACGTGCCTGAAAAGTCAAGGGTCACCGTGTTAGGAGGCATAACTCTCTCTCTGACGCGCGCTCGCTATTAGAATTGGGTCCAAGTTTCTCACCAGCGCAACCCATTTCTAAAAAAAATTTGCGCAGGATAGCGTGCAGGCTGCACGAGCTCCAAGATCGACTCCGAAGCAACGCTAGAATTGAGACACAAAATAGAAAGGAACAACGTGCAGCAGGGGCACTACCACCACCTCCATTTCCTCGGTTATTCTTTAGACAGCAAGACCCAAACGACGAAGTCGATATAAAATTTCGTATATTTTCGAGCGAAACTCTTAAAGTCCTTAACCACTACCGCGCGAAAAGGTTTAGTTCGAACCTTACAGCTACGCAAAAATCTGTTGCGACAGGTTCGAGAGCTAATAAAATCAAAAATTATTAGGCTATCAGTTAGTGATAAGGGTGGAGAGTTTGTGGTAATTCCTCGCCAGTTAGATGTCGATATAACAGAAAAACATCTTAAAGACGCATCTCTTTATCGCGTATCTACTGAAAAGGAATTCAGAAGTTAAAATCGAAAACTGAACAACGAATAGCTCAAAACGGGAAGCAGCAGCGACATGTCCCGTCCTATACTTACTTATCAAGATCCATAAGTTAATATGCGCCGATGATCTGGCGTCTACCGACCCCTCCACTTTTAAAGTGAGACCCATCATCAGTTGTGTGGACGGGCCTACGGATAGAATTGCTTGGTTTATAAATCTTATCCTCAACCAGTTGCTTAAGCACATACCAGCCCATCTCACGAACACCCAAATGTTTCTAGACCGTCTGCGCAACGCACGTCCCAAAAGCGCGTGCGTTGTGGAGTCGCTCGACGTTACCGCCCTTTACACTAACGTGTCGAACGACTCCGCAACGCAAGCCATCCACGAGCTTCTTGAACAACACGAAGGAGCAATTAACATGTACGGCTTTTTGATTCAGCAGCTTATGGTCCTCCTGAAGGTCTGTTCAAACTGCTCGATCTTCAGATGGTCCGGGAAATATTACGCATAAATTAGAAGGTTGGCTATGGGATGGCGACTAGCACCAACCCTTGCCGTTGCCTTTATGTCTGAAGTGGAAGCACCAGTAATCGATCTCACGCCATTACTCTACTGTAGGTATATAGATCATTGTTTTGTCATCTGCTCCACACAAGACGAGATGGAGAAATGCCAAATTAACCTATCCGAGAACGGCTACAACACAAAATGGTATCGAAAGCCAAGCAGTAAGAATATAGTGGTTGATTACCGCTCCTCTCACCCCTCACACACTAAAAGGGCGCTTATAAGAAATATGCTTCGAACCGCCGCCAGCGTGTGCACAGGTAGAGAGCAGAGGGAAGAATCCTCGAAACTGGCGCGGCAAATAGTCATTTCAAATGGTTACGAAACTGTAGCTTCTCGGCATAGGCATCGAGGAAATCCCACGCCCCAGAGCGATAATTCTAGCGAGAACAAGGCTCCGTTCCTTTTGCTCTTTATTTCAAACAAAATAAGTGCAGCTATAAAACGCTGCTTAATAAGGGCCGGTCTAGAGAATTTCGTAAGAGTGATAGAAATACCACCGGACACTCTAAGACGCCAGCTAGTCCGCAACCGCCTATACGACCGTCTATGTACAACAAAAAACTGCATAATTTTGCCCAAATGGTAGAGACGGTGATTGCATGAGTTTGGGTACAGTCTACCTGATCTCTTGTAAAGCGTTCGGGCACGAATATGTTGGCGAAACGGGTAGACCGCTCTGCGTCCGCATAAAAGATCACTTAGCCGGTAAATCTAAATTAAAACAAAGTACTCCACTAGGCGCGGATAGGATGTAAAAACACAACGGAGAAGATTTTGAGGTAGCAGTCACTATCCTTACGCAGGAATCGAAAACGTCAGCGTGTAAAACTCTTGAAGCGTTTTGGATCAATTCCAAAAATCCAAAAATGAACCGCAAGGACTTCTTGTCATCACGCGTGACCTGGCTAATCCAATGACCTGACAAAGACACAGTTGTCGACCATGTATTACTCTGTGCAACTACTATCCACCAACTAACTGAAATACTTACAACAAATAGACGGTAGGTGTTTAAATTAAGCTGTTTCTTATGCGAATGCAAATCGATTTGTTAAGTTTTATCTACTAGGGTTATGAAAGTGTTTGGCTGGGTAGGTCGCATCTCGATTTGACCTTTCCGGGCTCTGAAAAAGGCGAAACCACCGAAAGGTTAGCTATTGCATCCTAATAAATTCTATAATAACAACCTCGTGTCTGCCTATTGAAGAAAAACGTCGAATTATCAATCAATGCCGAGGTTAAAAGAAAGTCGGTCATGGGATCCCACCTTCGTTCATTAGGGCTGAAAGCTGAACATTATAATCACACAATTCCCGACAGCATTTTTTCAGACTGCTTATTTTCTCTCCTGCTTGCGGTATTTCTTCTGCTTGTACCGTTGTAGATCTTCCTGCAAAGCTCTTCTGCAGCTGGCATTTGTTATTAGCCATGTTAAACGTGTTGCATTAGGATCAAATTTCAGTTTCCTTCCCTATTCGAGCGCAGCACCACCTTAGTGGTGATGGAGATGCGATCCGATCCTCTTGCTTAAGGAACTGAGGCGAATTCGGCACAACTTTTCAATCCTTCGACAAGCAGCTCGTAGCCTTCGGTCCAGTCTTCTTTAATCAGCCAGTCACGTTTGGATAGGACTTCGTTGAGAATGTTTTCGTCGTAAACAGCTACACTTTTTCCTTGTGCTCGATGAAGAGAGTTCTTTTCGAGCTTGCGGCTGAGTCGAATATCCGCGCGAAGAAGGCGGTGATCGGAACGAGTACAGAATGACGGGACTACCGATGTGTCAAGTAGGCACCATCTTCTGTTTGTCAGAATATGGTTGATCTCCGCATGAGTTATGCCGTTGAGAGACTCCCATGTCCAGGAGCGGTTTTCTTTCTTCTGGAAAAACGAGTTTCCATGAAGGAGACGTGCTGCTGACAAGAGTCCTGCGAGACGGTTCCCATTCTCATTTCTTTCTCGTAATCGAAAATTTCCGATCCTGTATTCGCTCTCGTTGGCTTTTCCTATTCTGGCGTCGAAGTCTCCAACAACAAATTTATGATATGCTTTGCCATTGCGGATGAATTCCTCCAACTGATAGTAGAACATATTTAATTCGCACTAATCAGCTGCGTTAGTTGGTGAGTAGCAGTTGATGATAGTGATCTTCTTACGATGCGACAGTTGAAGGCGGAGGACGGCTATGCGAGGGAAAAGGATCACGTATGAGTCGACGAGATGTACAATGGACGGGTGGACGACAAAGCCTACGCCACCGACATTTCGTGACGGGACCTTTTCTCCACGGATCATAAGGATCCCATTGTTTAGCTGGCGTATGTCGGTCTTCTTGATTTTCGTTTCTTGTAATGCGATAACATGAAATTCAATGCGATCTACGGCTACAAGAAGGGCGTGAAGATCGGCGTCTGTGGAGTGTGTTCTGGCATTATACGTGCATAGTAAGAAACAATCTCCATGGCGTGTCGTGCGTGTGTTCGTCAGATTCGGTTCCAGCGACGTCCTGCGTAACCCGAAATTTTCTGGCCTCTCACCGGTCGCCTCACCGCCTGACGTCATAGACAGAAGCACCCAGTGTGCGGAGTACTGAGACTGGCCTATTGCTGGTCGTGGAATTTGGTCCTTCCAGGAGTCCTGACGTAACCTTGCGAGGGCATATCCAGGTCTTCACCACGATGTATATCAGAGAAAGTAATGTTTTCGGCGACGAATTCTTCGCTCCTTCTTCTTACTAGATGATTCGGAGAGATGTTAAAACCGAAATCAGAAACGAAAGGAGGAATATAAAAGTAACCGACCGCTCAAGGACGATGTAGAAGCCGAATCCGGCAAATAGCCGACAAAATTATATATATTTATTATATTATATGTATATTACATTATACGAAATTATATTATAGTAACCGTAACCAACAAAATTTATTTACTTGGATAATTGGGTGGCACGTCCTCACTTGCTGTGCGGGTCACAGCAAAATCTGCATTTTTTCCGGAGTTTTGATGGTTTAGCCATTGCAGTTCCCTGGAGTCCCGAGGTCAGCCTATGCAAAGTCTGCCCTAGGTCTTCACCGCCACAGGTAGTGGCAGTCCTTGTGGATCAGAGAGAGGTTTGCCACCATGCGACTTCGATACCAAGACGATGGTAGATTCTGGTATTGGTTTACTCTTAGCTGGACTTCTTGATGGAAACGCCGGTCTCTCTATCAGCTTGGGAGACCCTACTGGGGAATGAATCTCCGCACTGTACATCGTAGCCCGACACCCAAAAACAGCTTCCAGCCACGATGACGCGGTAAGCGGTTTGGAGGCAGACCAGGCAGTATTTAGTACAAAAATTTTCATTCTCATAATAGACAGGTTTTATTAAACACTCACCCTTTTGTTCCTCGTAAGTGTTCCAGTTATGTGTTGGAGACGAGCCGCACGGAGTCTCGCATTGGTGAGGAATATGCCTCCACCAGGTGAAAAAATTGGTCTCAGGTATGCCGTGATCACGCCTGATCAAAAGGCACTCAGCCTTATGGCTCGCTTTCGAATTTTTGGAATTTATCCTAAAGCTCCAAGAGTTTTAAACCGCGATATTTTCGATTCCTTTGCGACGATAATGATTTCTACTTGGGAATCTTCTCTGCTATGTACCTGTTTCTTATACGCCCCTAGTGGAGTATTTCATTTATCTATTTAACTCTGTATTTGCCGACTAGTTTTCTTTTATACGAGTGCACAAACAAGGTTCGAATTAACCTATCTGAAAATGGCTGCATCACAAAGAAGTGTCGAAAGCCAACTAGCACAAACATGATGGTTCATTAGCTCTTTTCTTGCCCTTCACACAAAAAAGGGGCTTCTGGAAAACAGGTTTCGAAAAGTCGTCAGTATGCACATCAAGATAGCAGGAGGAAGAGTACTTGAAAACTGTGCGACAAATTGATATTTCGAGTGGATACGAAACTGTGGTTTTTTGAGATAGGTGTAGAGGAAAAAGTACGCCAAAAAACAATACCTTAACCGAGAATAAGGTCTCTTTGATTCTGTATTTCATTTGCAACGAAATAAATGAAGCTATTAAGCGTTGCTTAAGTTAAGTTCGCAACCGCCTCTATGACCGTATATGCATATGGTAAAATTGCATAATATGCCCTAAGGGTAGAGACGGTGACTGCATGAGTTTAGATACGGCTTACATAACCCTTGTATAGCTTGCGGAAACGAATATATTGGCAAACCGGGTAGACCACTATAAGCCTGTATAAAAGAACTAGTCACTGAACTTAAAGTAGCAAATACTCCATTAGGCGTGCATTGGACACAAAGATATAACGGGGAAGATTTTGAAGTAAAAGTCATATCCCTATCACAGGAATCTAAAACTTCAGCACGTAAAAGTTCTTAGGCGTTCTAGATGAACTCCAAAAACAATTACGAACAGCGAGAAGGAGTGCCTTTTGATCACGCGTTACCTAGTGCATACCTTGGGGTGATTTTTTAACCTGAGCCAGGCACATGCCTCACCCATGTAAGTCTCTGTGCTGCCGGTCTTTACGAAATCACTAGAGTACCTACAAATAACAAAGCGCTGTGTGTTCAAAAGAAGGTTTTTATTGCCCTAACGGAAACATAGGCTCTGAAAAGGGCGGTAACCACCAAAATGTTAGCTATTTGTGTATTATTAAAGGCTGCAAAAACAACTCCCTGTTTTATCGTTAAGAAAAATAATGAATGATTTAGATAATGTTCTTCCGAACTATAAACAGGTTGCAAGAACACGATGGTGTGTTATTAGTCTCCTCATCGGTTTAACAACCTTTTGCGGATTTCCTACTATCTAGATGGTTTCAATTCTGATAGTTTAGGTTTTTATGACTGACAATACGGCTTCCATGAAGGGTCTAGACATTTTAGCTTACCGTTTAAGATTTTGGCCCTCACTATTTGCTCCTCATTTCGGCAACATATGTGGACCATTTCCGTATATAGTTCTCGAAGAGATATTCTTCAGACCTTCTTCGGAGGAAGAGTTACTTTGCAGCCACTTACGACGATCATTTCGGGGTCATTTTATCAATTCCGTCGCATTGGTTTCCTTCCGGAAACGACATGCTAAAGCCGCATATAAGAAATAAAATGCTGAAGAGAGGCTGAGTATATCAATATATTAACCAGCTTTATTCATTGTGGCAATACCTTCCTCGGAAATTAATGCAAGACTTCAAAATTGCATTTTTAAGGTGGCATGTCCCAGTTCTGAATGAACTTTGCAGTCGAAAAAAAATGCACGCTGTTGCTAACGACAAAGAAGTTTATTTATACCAGTTGCACCTTTATACTCTGCACTCCTAAAGACGACGAGGTCCTCGAAAACAGTTTCGAACTTCGCTTGATTTCTGAGGTATTTCTAGAAAATTAAGTTTTTGAAATAGTTGAAGAACTGATACTCCGTTGTGGAGAGGTACGGAGAATTAGTAGATGAGGCAAGGATTCTTGGTTTAGCAAGTTCAACCTTTCTAACACCGGTGGAGCGAAATGCGGCTCGGCTCCGGTAACATAACTTGTTTCCAATTTCTACCACGTCCATTTGTGAAGTTTCTTAGAGTTTATAATTTTTTAGATGCTTTGAAACAGTTTACATGCTTACATCGAGTTCTGCAATTTTTGGACAACTTTGCGTTTGATTTCACCAGGGTCTTCAATTAATCTTCGCCGATAACAGAAGGACATCAATGAGCTTCCTCATCATCAAGGTCGAATTTGCCACGACGGAATTTATGAAATCAACGTTACATTGCGTGCTTGACAACAATTCCTTAAACCTCTACTCCATTACATATGTGCGCGTATGGTGCAGTGGTCGGAGGCGCCCTGCAACACAGCCGCGGAATCGATCCGAGCGCCTCTGGCCCATCACGCCCTTATCCCTCCGGGGTTCAGCACACTGCTACCGGACTTGTATGGGAGCATAGAAGCAATGGCTCGACACATCGGTAGGTCACCGCGAATCGAAAGGCCAGATAAGAATTCATTCACCACCAAACATTGCTAAACGAAGTCATGACTCACCCCTCAGGGATTGATCAACGCCGAGAACTTTATCCTTTATCCTCTTATACACCATTGATCTTTCACGACGATTATGCTGCACTCTGTTCAAGTTTCAATTCGTAGGAATAGATATGCTGAAATTGCTGCATTAAAATTTGAAATTCTAAGACGTCTAAAATTTTTCAAAAATAGTATTTATACTGTAATTAAACCACTCGATGTGGAAGTACACAGATAAACTTTACGCTCATATGCTATAATGCGCCATTGGCAATAACATGCACTAAAAAAACCTATACGGGAATAATAAATTACAAATTCTGCATTAATTGTCAAGCGACCTAATATTAATCAACTGGGACTAGCAGAGACATGAAATCCGTTCCCTAAATCAAATTCAGATTCAGCGCCGGCGTATGATCATTGCCGCTACCTGCTGAAAGAAGTATCCGCCGACTTTCTGGGCTCAAAATATCCTACGGGATAGAATTTCATGGGCTTAATTTTGTGTCGCTAGTTTCCGGAACTATGTTCGTGAGTCTGCTCCAGTTTGAGAAGGAATTCATTGCCTGTTCATTATTACACTGGTTTCTCCAAACGTTACAGTTTTCTGGAAATCAGTGAAAAAAACAATGAAAATATAAAAAAAATTTGTTCCTCTTGCGAATATCATCGTCCTAACTGATGTTTGGGGTTTTTGTAACAACAGCTTGCATTGAAAAATTTTTCACTAATAACACCAAAAATGTTAATTGATTTTTATTGGCATGCTTTTAAAATTGATGCGAATATTTCCGCGGTAGCTTGTTTTTCACATTGCGAGAACTTCTTTTCTCATTGTCTATGGAATTATGGTAGATAATTGACTTTGCAAGTAACGAAATTGAGCCACTTTTCAATAAAATTCTTCTTTTAACACAGATGTGACCAACACTGTCGAACGTTTGTGAAAATAATTTTAGTCCGGTAAACTATTTGGGCTACTATAAAAAGTAAAGAGAATAAAGGTGCATACCTATTTATCTATTTGAACGGTCAGCTATTAACTACGAAAAATCTTGCGAACTCTCCTGGCACGATTTCCAGTTGGCTGGAAATCTAATATATGAACTAGCTTTACCTTCCGCTTCCGGAAAGCAGTGCTTGGCCTTCACCAGATTATCACCATTTGCCAGGTAACGATCGTATTTCAAGGGTAGCAATGATTTCTGGAACTGGCTTATTCCTCTCTGTGCTTAAGGATTGAAACGACGAACTTCTTCCATATTGGCCAATGAATTCTCCGTTTTAGATTGCGCTTCGACAGTTTGACAGATCTTGTAGCCGTGGTGCAAAATCATTAAAAGAAAGATGCATTGGCTAAATAAATATCGTCTACCCCGTCCATTTTCACTAGCGCCCACATTATCTAGATGTCGACCACAGTGTTGAAACTGACTCTATTTCCCGTTCAAGAGCTATTCCCTTTCGAGCTACGGTTTCCTCTATACCATGAAGCGATGACTGTTACCTTCATTTAGAAGTAGTCTGTATAGTTTATAGTTCCTTGCCTCTTTTCCTTTTCTGACGCTTAATAACTACTTAATTATTAGTTGTGGAGCAATTATTCAATGAAAACTGCACCAATGGTCTCACATAGTTTGCCATCTTGTGACGTAGTGAGTTTTGCTAATCATCAACTGCTTCACATCGAGCAATAATCACATGTTATTCAACTCTGTTCCTAAAGGTTTTGTTCTGAATTATGGATAATATTTCTGCTCAGTCGTTTTTTATGATGGAAATGCTAAAATTAAAAAATGGATGCTGCTGATTAAACAAGTGCCTACGGTAATTGGTTTCAACACTGAAGAAGCAAGAAATTATAGATGGAGGGAAAACAGTTCGAAGACAAGATTGACTCTACATATTATCCACCATTCTGGTATGGTTTCGCCAATACCGTGCTCGCGACATCATTTCTGACGCTAAGCGTTGTTGTTAGCATTGTAAGTTCCACTCATTATTCTTGTACTACATCTACCATACCACTACCTCAATCAACAATCTTTATAAGGCAATTCGACTTCATGAGAACTTTTCAAAGTGGACATCGTACCAGGTCATGTTCTTCATATCAGTCTGCGATATTGCACAGCTCGTGATACATGTGTTCAGCGGTGTGTCGTTGATGTTGGAATGGGAAATGCCATATCTATTGAACATAGTGAGTGAACAACGTTAGTCTTTTATGCATACAAAGATGGATAAAAGATGGAGAGCATGACGCTGATAGATACATTCAACTTTATTACGACAATCGATTCAGAAGAGCCATTAGCGACAAGGTCTTAATTGATATCAAGAGCGCAGCAGAATGACCACCGAGCCATTGATCAGGATTCAAAATAAAACTCTGAAAGACATAGTGCTGTTTAAGGTTTTTGAGCAAACGTAATCCACTGAATCACTCCTCCACATAACAAAGAACAATGTAGATCTTACTGGTGCGTGCTCATGTCGTTCTACTGTCAACGGAGAGTTGGGTGAAGCAGATGAAATATTTTGAGATTGGCAACCTAGACAATAGTTTGGAATCCCAAACAACAATAAGAATTTACACGTTATGACTTAAAGTAAGATGACCAAACGATTAGCGTTGGACAATCCCTGAGGGACACGCCGTGTATTCGAATTCATCAAGTATCGTAGAGATAATTACATATCTAGGCTATAGAATGACTTGCGGTGGTCTATAACTGTATCAAGCCAATGTTTCTGTTTTTGTAATTGGTGTACCTAGGGTGTTAGGTCGAAGGACCGACCGATCAGTCTGTGGAGTAGGAATTCTCTAACCACTGCGCTACACGCGTTCGAAGACTACGAGTCCCCATGATTAATGTCTAGTTGGTAGTGGCTCATATATGTCGACACTTTTATATTAATCCCGTTAATTGCTGAACGACTGCAGAACACACGAGGTCTTTATTGGCATTTCTTGCTCCTTTGAGCAGTTCCAGTGGGCTGCGGTTGTCCGTTGAGTTTGAAGAACACCATTGTTTTCCTACGAAGCTCCCACCTTCTATTGTTCCTTGAACTGTGCCCAGCTATGGGTAGCTTGATAGTCAATGCTTACACATATACTAAAGGTATAAATGCCACAGAAACGATCTATTCTCAAAGTTTTCCGGTACCTAATAGTGATTGTATGTGATGATATGGTCACACTAAACCCGTATTTAACCTGCCACCTGAGAATGTTTGCGTACTTTCTGACAACTTGACCGAGATCCCTTCCATGAAGAAGGTTTCTTAGAGGATATTTTTCAGTCAATAAGTTTAAAATATCTGCTAGTATATCTGCCAGTATTGCAGTGTTTTGGCTCGGTATTGAGCGGCGCTTGGATTTCTTCAAGCATTTATGGCATACTGCTCGCCATACATCGACTGTTCGGTGTTGTGTTTCCCATCCATGAAACGAGATACTTTACAGGAAAAATCAGGACGGTTAGTCAGCAAGATACTGTGTTGTTTGAAAACGAGGTGACTGTGTTCCGATCACGAACCACCAAGCAATACAAAGTCTTCCGATTTACCTCTTCATTCATTGGAAATATTTCCAGATCATCTTTGTTTTTGCTCACTCGATGGTCGCAGTCTTCATTATGTTACAATGGACTAAATGGTCTCGATACAAATTTAATCGGAAAAAGTTTTCATGGAACTACGAAACATCACTACCACTCGGCGAAGTTTTCTCTCTCATTGGTATGAAAATTTCTCATTGGGAAACAACTCTGTTTCTTTATGAAAGAATATGCACTGGATGAAAACTGTTTTCTAAGAAATTTATTCCAATTAGTCATGAACTGCCAGCTGCAAGTGCCACATAACTAAATCGAAACTGAGGGTGATTGCTGATGGCAGCGTTAGGTAGGAAAACTGAGAGGGACGCAGAGCAAGAACTCCGTGGCGCAGTGTGTAGCGCGCAACCATCGGAAAGCGAAATTGTGGTTTCATCCGATCCAATGGTTCAGCTTTTGCAAATATCTGAGCATAGTTGTGGTTGTAATTTACATCGCACTCTACCGTGAAAAATTATGGTAGGCAGAAAATAAAAGGTTAACATTGTAAATCGAAACTGCAAGCGGTTTTTTGCTGCACATGTGGAGTTCAGAAAAGTTTGTTGCTATTCATCGTTTTCTCTCCCAGCAATCGCGAGGTTGTTAAATAGCATACGTTTACTTTCATAGAATTACATACATACAACACAATCGTAGGTGACGTTTCGGCAGAATCGCCTTCTTCAGAGTCTGGAAGGATACACTAATATGCAACTCACTAGGTCAAACATTCAACAGCACAAACAGAAAAATGAAACTTTTTCACCTGTCTTCCATCGAGGAAGAACAGCCTCTCAGGGACGCATATGGTTCACCTCTGCACCTCCCCACATCAACGGTGGATACGAAGGTACGGGGCGAGATCACGTGTGACCTTTGGGCATTCCTCCCTGCTATTCATTATAGGGTTTTTGGCATTTATCCAAAAGCCTCAAGACGTTTTCACTTCAGTGTTTTAGTCTCCTATGCAAGAATATTGACTTTTACTTAAAATCGTCCTCGCTATGCTTTTCTATCCTATGCGTGCTTATTGGGGTGCTTTGTCTCGTTTTTCGTTTGCCATCTAGGTGTTCTTTTATGCGGTTACATAAAAGCCTGCCCATTTCGCCAATATATTCATTTTCGAAATCACTACAACAGATCAGGCATATTGTACCTGAACTCATGCAATCACCGTCCCTGCCATAAGGGTAGATTAGGCAATTGTGTGTTACACAATTGTGTGTGTGGGTTATATAGGCAGTTACGAACTCAGGTGGTATTTCTACTATCGCAACCGATTCCTCTAGACCTGCCCTTTTTAAGCACCGTTTTATAGTTTTACTTATTTCATCGTTAGTGAAGGACAAGATAAACGGGACTTTGTTTCGGCCAAACCGTTCTTTTTGGAGCATCGCTCTCCTTTAAAACTTATCTCGTGAGGTTACAATTTCGTAGCCATTAGAGATGGCTATTTGCCGAACCAAGCCGCGCGATTCTTCTTTTAGTTTCCTACTTGTGCACACAGAGGTGGCTGAACAATGAGTATCAGGGAGGAATGCCTGAGATCAAGCGTGATTTCGACCCTTACCTTCGTATCGATTGCTGATGGGGGGTGGTGCAGTCGTCAACCATATGCGACTCTGCGCAGTTGCTCTTCCTCGGTGGAAGACAGGTGAAAAAAGCGGTTGGTTTTTCGAGATGCCGTAGATCTCGCAATTATCTTTCAGATTTTCATCTTTTTGTTTGTGCTATTGAAGGGTTTGACGTAGTAAATTGCGTACTGGTGAACCCTTCAGGCTCTGAAGAAGGCGATTCTGCCGAAACGTCAGCTACGATTGTGTTGTATGTGTGTTACTGTATGGAAGTAAACGTATGATGTTTAACAACCTCACGATCGCTGAGGAAGAAGACGACGAATTTTGCTGCTGTTACCGATTTACTATCTAAATTTGACTAATGACGTGCTTTTTTAGACGACTACTCAGTTGTTCCGTTTATTCTGTGCTCAGCCATCTGTTATTCAATAATTTTTTACACCTTGAAAACAAAGGTGGGGTCAAAACATTTATCCAGTCTTGTTTTTCGTTTTTCCACAACACTTAAGTGCCAATGTGCGATCAGTGCCATCAGCAATCACCCGTCAGCGCGATTGATCTCGGGAGCTTCAACAAATACCTCAGCATCGTTGTGGTTCTATTTCGTATAATATGTTGCCATGAAAATTGTGGTAGGTAGAAAATAAAATGTAAGCATTCTGATTTCAACTACAGCTTCAGCTTAATTGGGTTCAATGACGATACGGGCCCCCCAGATCAATCCCGTTGACGAGTGACTGCTGATGGCACTGATCGGTAGAATTAGCTGAGAGAGGCGAAACGAAGAACCCTCATGGTGAGGTGGTGAACGCGTTACTCTCCGGAAAGGGCAATAGCGCGTTCGTTCCCCACCTTAGACACCTAGGATCCAGAGTTTTGCAAATATCTCAACATCGTTATGGTTATACTTCTTAAGTTGTTTTTTAATCTAAAGAAAAACTTCATTTGTGAAATGAAGTTTTTCAGAGCATTGGAAAAGGAATGGAAAATGCCGTCACCGTCACCGTGGGTTACATATTTTCTTTAGCTTTTTTTTGCACTTCATTTCCAGCATCCATTTGCGTGTTTGAGGTCAATTCATTTTTAATAAGTAATTTAAGGTATTCATGTACTGTGTGTTCTGCACGTCGACTTTTATTCTGTGGCGATTCTTGGAGCCTCTGTTTGACGCAAATCCGATCACCTACTTTTGGACCAGTTTGCCGTGGATTCTTTATAATGGCGCAAATGCACTTATATCCATCTGCTTTAACAGGTACATTTAAGTATTTATAGTTTATTTCTTGTTAGAAAAGATATAAGAAATTTCGAATGGAAGACATCAGGCTGGTTACCTTTAATGAAAGGATGCTTTTGCGAATAAGACTACATTGGAGTTTGTAGTTTGTGTGGAGATAGTATAGCCAAGAATTATTCATTATTATTTGCCGATCTGACATTATATACCCACTGTGAATCTTAGAACTTGTTGCTTTCGATTCATTTCTTCGAATTCCATCATCCACGAAGGTCTCCGAGCTTTTCGCCTTTGGGTACGGCTGCTGCTTAAGGACTGTTGTCTTCTTAATGAATATCGTTCAATGCTGGTCGAGTCAATTCTCCTTGAAGACCTGGGACAACAGGGCTAGTGCCCCCATACAGATTGCGGTGATTGCGTTGTTCCTAGGCAAGTCTGGTACCATTTGCCCGACCACGGTGAGGTGAACGGCTTGGTGAGTTCGGTGCGGGATCGTACTAGCATCGTACTCGTGCTGTACCGCTTCACTACAACTGCGCTACAAAATCTGAAGTAGCACTTCATAAATTCAAACCAGACCACACAAAATAATCCCACCTAGATCTCATTTTCATTTTATACAGATTTATAAACCCATCCAAAGCAAAAGACATTCCACCTAGCCTTTACTGACAAGCAGCAGATGTTTCGGCAGCCTTCATCTTATCGACATTTCGATCACATTGAAATCTTTGTTTAGCATCTTCTTTGTTTTGGTTATGGGAATGTTCTGCTGGATAAGCAGTCAACATAACCTTTCCAGTCTCCGAAGAAGGCGAAATCCGCAGAAACGTCAGCTTGCTTGTCAATACAGCTTGTTTTCCTTTTGCTAAAGTAACGAGCTCCTTCTCACCAAAAAACAGTGGATTATTTGATCAATGTCGAACTTAGTAGAAGATCGGTCTTGGGAATCACTCCTCCTGATCTTCACATCTGTGATTTTATATTAATTCTTACACGTGCAGGAACACGAAGAAATACGGAGAATTTAAGCCCTGCATCCCACATGTAATCAGGTCATTCAAGTGGAAATTAAATCACTAGTATTGCTATACGAAAGAAGATAGTGCATAGCATTTTTTCAACAGTAGTTGCTTCGTTTTGCCAAAAACAGCCAAATAAGATCTACTTTGTTGATTTCCAATGTTTTTGCTAAAACATTCTTTTGTTGCAGGTCAATACGCAGAAGTATTCTGAAGCTACTGAAATGTCAATGGTATAGTAATAAGCCCAAACCGGCGAAGATTTACGAAAAACCGCAGAGTGAACAAACAAATTGGAAGCGCTTCGGCTTAGCTTTTGCCAATAAACTACTAACATTGTCCAAACTGCCCAAACTGCTTTCCTTTTGCTAATCGCAGGCACTCCATCTTTCATGAAACCCCACCAGTGTCGACGTCATTAATTTTGTTGAATCGTCACAGTTCTTCAGTGCACAGCACAGTAATTTTAGGTTGTAGAAGTTACTGGAAGAAGACTCTAGCGTTGAGACATAATGGAAACCTCAGCAAATTCAAGTGAAATGACATACCTTGTAACTTAGAGTAGTTGCAAGGATAATCGTTTTTGCAAATCATACTTCTTGCATAATGTTCTATTTATCCGTTCATCGTTGATAAATTTTGAACACAATGCTTTGATACGTAGTTAATCACTCTACACAAAATTCAATCTTCATTTTCCGGTAGTGTAAGCTTATTAAAACTGAAGACTCTGGAAAAATAAAAAAATTTCTTAACTTTTTAAAATCCTTTCCATTCCTCAGTAGTCAACATCGTGCCTTACGGCTTAATCTTGACATGCCGTTATTTCCAATCGATCCAGGTTTTCCCGACGATCTGAACAGAGCATCAGAGTGGTTTTGGCCAACGAAAAATAGCCAGGCGGCTAACTGGATCCACTTCAGTTTTGCAAATTGCAGGCAGTTCAGGTGAACCATACCCCATAACTGCCCATGACCGAAGCATTTTTGAATTTTGTCAGATTTCTGCTCTTCTGCTTACTATCTTTTTTGAAATTCTAAAGTGCTAACCATTCTTTTCTTATCTGAGATCAATTTGGCTTTGTTTCGCATGGGTAGTGTGATAAACTGAGTTCCGTGGTGCTTAGGTTATGGAGTGCTATACGCATGCCGTGATTTATTCTCACTGTATTCCGATGGGGAAAAATAGAGCTGTACAGTGATGTGAAAAGGCAGTAGTAAGAGCAGTAGTTGTAGCCACTTAGTTTTACTTGATGATTTTTGATGATGATGATGATTGATTTACTTGATGATGATGATTTTTAATGATTTTTTTTGATGATGATTTACTTTTTTTTAATGATGATTGATGTCGGTTAATATTTTGAAAAATAAGGATTTATTTCTTTCACATTTCTTCGTGGTGTCTTACACTTCTACTTAAACAAAATGGTCTTCACTTTCCTCGTAATGCCGGAATAAGTAATTTAAACGACAAGATTATGTCACCAACCGTTAATTCACTCTTGTGTCGGTACATTGGCACCAGACATATCTGGGAGTACAAAAGCACTGGTGTCATACATCAATAACCCTTCATGCGTGATTGTATGTGTAAAAGGTGCATTCAATCACCTCTATGATGCCTATTGAAGGGTATCATGATGCATTTCCCGTACTAATTTTTTAATTAGTCGAAAAACACCGAACCATTTGTGCCTCAGAGAATATATAGCGTATTCATCGTTCAAGCGAAGTACGTGCCATACGAAAGTAGAGTGGTCACGGCTTTCAATTGCTTCTCAAGGAGTGCACCTCATACTTGGTTTATTAGACATTTACTCATATGCACAATATAAACAAAACACGACAATGGAAAATGGAATATATTAAGAGTAAGAGGCTGCACTGACAATGAGAAATTGGTTCCTATAATGAAATACAAGCAGCACGTCGCATGTATAATAACAAGCCAAGCATGAAAAATGAAGAAGTGGTAGCACAAGATGAAAGAAAGGAAGAAATAAGCAGAAATAGCTAGTACTTGATACTTGATACTTGAACGGCCCGTTCTCACTAGTTGTGCGGACCCCAACATAATCTCCATTTCTCGAAGCCATTGTGGTTCCCTGGAATCGCGCAGACAGCCAGGCCAAAGTCTGCCTCAGGTCGGGCCCATGTGGATCAGAGGGAGGTTTACCACCATGTGACTTTGATACCAAGACGGTGGTGGATCCTGGTATTTCTTCCAATACGAGGAAATGGCTAGTAGTGACTTTAAATGCCGAATGAAAGTAGATGCTGATGAAATAGGTATCATCATTTTCCAGCCTCTGTTTTTTAATTGCACAAATGTTGACAAGGGAAAGGCCACAGGGTATCGAGTCAACCATTTGATTTCACAGGTGTGCAGCTGCTATTATACAGTGGATCTACAGGCCCCTTCTCAGTCATATGCAAAAAGGTGGTTAGTCTTTAATTTATAGAGAATGTCCTCGATAGAAATATTGGTCTGGCTTAAACGGTATTGTCTCCGAATGGCTTGAAAGAACCTTACCTATACCATGAAGGTTAGGCATTACTGCTAACCACTAGCTGTGATTGAATTTCCAGCTTTCTTTCGCTTATCTTTATATAGGTTCCGAGTACGGACAGCTGTTAGTTCTGCTCTCTTTTCATTTTTTAATTTTTATTACACCACTCGTCATACATCTGCAGTACTCATTGGATACCACCTCATGAATTCGATTCGCTTTCTCGCCCCCATTATTCATGAAAATCTTCCAGTCTTTTGCTGTGAGCTCGGCTGCGGCTTGAAGATTTTCCTTGTCGAGTCGATCCTCTATGGGGAGGTGCTGACTCGACGTTTGGGTATAGAACCCCGTCCGCGTAATGAACGTTGATGTTATTGCGCTACTCGCCTTCTGGAGCTGCTCTTGAATTAAGAAAATAGTGCGGCTAATTATTTCGCTGATAGTTTTCAGGTTTTAAAGTCATTCGTTATACAATCTCTTTTTACAAGAATATGAAGTGCGAGATGGGGAAAAGGCGGGAACAACAAGTAAGGAATTATTTGCCAATCTTATCCTTTGAAAACTGATCATTCACAAATTTTATTGATGACAAGCCTGTTTTCTATCATGATATTCACATTTGCCTTCATGTTTCCATATTTATATATTGCCACAGTTATTTGATTTGATTAGAGATCTTTAATTAGAGATCGCCGCATTAAATATCGTTGACGGAATGTTTTCCTGGACTGTTGTTACCGTTATTGGTTTAGCAGCGCTCAAAAGGTGTTCTAATTTCCCACTTGGCCCAATCAGCAAAAGAAAGTCATTTCGTTGTTCTTACAAAGCACGACTTCTACAGTTGTTAATTAAACTGAAAGATATTGTACCGATGGTGGTTCTTTAGGTACCTGTGACGATTAGGAGCTCATGTTTGCCTTGAACTTCCGATTTCTCCTCAAAGATCGTGCGAAGCATATTTCGCTGTTATTCATCACCTCAGCAAGAAGACAATAAGTATTAACCTCAAGAATGCTATAAAAAGAAGAACGGTCTTCTAAAACCGACCAAAGGGCAACATCAAGAACGTCGGTGATCAACTGCGGAAATATATATCTTCCAAGTTGTTCAACGGGAACTACCACATTGTCTACACTTTCTACTCTATCCATCCAATTTTGCCCTTCATGAAAGAGCGAATTTTTAAAATGATTTTCTTTTAAACGCTTTTTCACTTTTTAAACAACTGAAAATAGTCGCAGATATCCTGGCTTTCTCTTCCACTATTGAAGAGTGACCTGGTCCAAGCGTCGTTTTAGGAATTTATAGAAACATTTTCCAATGATTAGGTGTTTTCAATAAAGGCAAGGAGAATTTCTCTTTTCATTAATAATTACCGAGTAGCAGATAATTGACTTCAGAGAACGAAAGGACACGCAAGTGCCGATGTAAACGAGTCAGCTGTTTACAAAAAAAAAACCTTGTGACACAAAGACATTGCCATTGCCGGGCGTCTCTCCACATAATTTTATCCGAACGAACGCACAAACACAAACTTGCTTACTTGCTTGAATGGCTGCCCTTCGTGAACCTCGAAGAGTCACGAAAGCCCTTCTAGAGCGACACTTTCCTTCGATGGACTCTGAAAAGACTTGCATGTCTTCGTATTCTTGTTGAGCAAGCGCGAGGTGTTATCTTATTCTTTATTCACGACAAGCTGACGTTTCGGTGGATTTCGCCTTCCTCGGAGTCTGGAAAGGTCAAGTTCACAGCAATCTATTCGGCCAAACACCTCCATAACCAAACAAAGAAAACACTAAACCAAGATTTCAATCATACTGAATACAGCTTTGCACCCTCACCGCTTTCTATGAGGCTTCCACTGAGTTGTCGCGTGAAGACAAACCACACAGAATCCACATGGAAGTGTAATGTGCCTCTTCCACCAGAATAATAGGCTTATATACTGCCTAATATCACGCGTGATAATGAGGCATTCTTCCCTGCGGTTCATTTTCGGATTTCTGGAATTAATCCGGAACGCCTCGAGAGTTTTGCGCGCTTGTGTTCTCGATTCTTATGCGAGGATCGTGACACGCACTTCGAAATCCTCCCGTTATGTCTCCGGGTCCTATGTGTGCCTAGTGGGGTATTTGGTTTACGTTTGCCGACTGTTCTTTTATGCTGATACAGTGGTCTGCTCGTTTCGCCAATGTATTCGTTTCCGCACGCCTTACAGGAGATCTACCTGAGCTCATGCAGTCACCGTCTCTACCACTAGAGCAAATTATGCAATTTTGCGTTGCACATAGACGGTCATATAGGCGGTTACGAACTATCTGGCGCCTAAGAGTACTCGGTGGCATTTACAACTACGTTTATCGAATTCTCTAGACCCACCCTTCTTAAGCAGCGTTTTATGGCCGCACTTACATCATTTGAGATTAAGGATAGGATAAACGGGACCTTTTTACCGCTAGAGTTGTTGTTTGGAGACCTAGGATTTTCCTTACACCTATCCCGAGCTACAGTTTCGTAGCCATTAGAAATGGCTATTTGCCGCGCCAAGTTCCGGGACTCCTTTCTCTTCTCTCTTCCCGTGCACACGTTGGTTTCTGTTCGAAACATATTTCTTACAAGCGCTCTTTTCTTGTGAGGGGTGAGAGAAAAGGTAATGAACCAAGATGTTTTTACTACTTGGCCTTCGGTACCTCTTCGTAGTGTATCCATTTTCTGACCGGTGAATTTGGACGTTCAAGAATGGAAGCCACTTTTCTTTCGGTTTTTCTCGGGTGAACTTGATATACTCTGACTCGTATATAATGCTGAGATATTTGCAAAACTCCGGACTGCAGGTGTATGCGGTGGGAAACGAACGCGCGCTGTTGTCCTTACCGGGGAGCAGCGCACTTCACCACCACACCATCCGGGTCCTTCGTTTTGCCTGGATACTCTGACTGTTTATTCAACAACTCGAAACATTTGTCCATTTCCTCTTGTGTTGAGCAAAGAGCAAAACAGTTATCTATATGTCTACAGTAGAGTAACGCCCTGAGATCGGTCACTGGTGCTTCCACCTTAGATATAAACGCAATGGCAAGACTTGGCTCAGGCCGTTGTCCCATTGCCAACCCTCTTATTTGAGCGTAGTACTTTCCAGACCATCTGAAGATTGAGCAGCTCAGGCATTCTTTTAAGAGTGCCATCAACTGCTCTATCTTGAAGCCATACATACTTATTTCTCCTTCATGCTGCATAAGGAGTTCAAGTATGGCTTGTATTGCGGAGTCATTCGACACATTTGTATAAAGAGCGGTAACGTCGAAGGACTCCATCACGCACGCGCTGTTGGGCTGCGCAGTACGTAGACGATCCAGAAACATCTGGGTATTCGTAAGATGGGCTGGAATGTGTTTCAACAACTGGTTAAATATTAGGGTTAAAAACCATGTTATCCTATCCGTTGGCCCATCAACGCAGCTAATTATAGGTCTAACCTTAAGCAATGATAGACTGGTAGACGCAAGATCATGGCTGGTTACTAACTTAGGAATTTTTATAAGCAAGTACAAGATGGGACATCTTGGTAAGTCAACTTTTAGTTGAGAGATAACTGATGGTTTTAAACCAGCAGCCCTTCCCACTTTGACTCATTCGTGGTTCAATTTTCGGCATTTACTTTTAAACTCTTTCTCAGATGATGGGCGATGAAGTGAAGCATCTTCAAAATTCCTTTTCGTTATCTAAGCATCTAACTGGTGGGGAATTACGACAAACTTTCCACGCTTATCACTGGCGGATAGTCTTATGTTTTTCAACCTTATCTGCTCCCGTAACTCGTATACCACGTTTTTGCACTTCAGTGAGGTTTGAGCTGTATCTTTTCGCGCAATAGTGATTAAGGACTTTGAAAGTTTCTTTCGTAAACATCCGAAATTTAACATCAACTCCATTATTGAGCTCATGTTGTCTAAAGAACGGCTAAGGAAATGGTGCTATTGGTAGGGTCTTCACTTGTTGTTCGCACCTATTTTGCGTTTCATCTCTAGCTCTTTTGCGGAGTCTATTTTGAAGTTCATGTGAGCTACATGCGACCCTAAGCAAGTTTACCTTAGAAATGGGTTCAGATGGTGGAAAACTCAGCCCCAATTCTAATAACATGCGCGCACCGTCAGGAAGAGTCATGCCTCCCAACAGGGTTAGCCTTGAATTTTCTTGCACATTATTTATCCTGCTGTGACCTGTTTAATGTTCGTTTGCGGTATTTCTGTGCGCTCTTGAAGCCGTGTAATGCGATTTACTCAAAAGTTCGAATTTTCTTCGCAAAATTACTTTAGCATTTTAAACCTAATAGAGTTCTAAATTAACGCTGATCCAACCGACCCAGCCACTATTCTCCACCAGAGGCGGTCCTCCAAGACTTGTTGTGCTTTTTTAAGTTGTTGGAAGCTTCCAGCTGATAACTGTGTTGGTATGATAGAACTGTTCCTTGCGCACCCTTAGCTTTAGTTTTTTTCCTTAGCATAGAAATCTCCCTGAGTGATGAATTCTCCAGTTTACCTTGTAGTGCCACACCTCGGAGCTTGTTAAGCCACAGTTTGGCGGTAAATTGTTTGGGAGAAACACACGTTTAACAAATAACTATCATTTGCCTAGTTTATCCCAGTTTCCGTGAGCATCGTTTACTTTTAGGCTATCGTAATTGTACTAATTCTGCTTTCTGCTTCAGTTTTCAAGAACGCTACCCGTGTTGTTCGAATAGTATACGTAATACCACGGAGCGATCACACCACCATTCAGAAACAATGTTGGCAAAGAAGATTTACTCAGCTAACGTTTCAAGGTTTTCATTTTCTTTAAAGCTGGATTGATTCGATCGATTTTTCACAGCCTATCCTCGCCTTCGTTGTAGCTCCGAGTCGAATTCAATGAGGTGGAGCACCACTCTAACGAAGCAAACTCATTTGGCGCCGACCTTTTATACAGGGCGGATTTCTGCTGCAGTTGCTTCGGCATAAATAATTGATATCTTCTTGAACTCGAGGTTGATCAAGAAGATTTATTCGACTAATGTTTCGACCTGTTCGTCATTTTCAAAGCCAGATTGATCGGAGTCGATTCTCCACATCCGTTTGTTGTGGAAAGGTGGATTCTCATCGTCATATCGAATCCCACCCGATGGAGTGGATCACCCGCTCAAATGACCTATACTCAGTCTCCGATGCCAGAGCAGCTGATGTTGTCTGGTTTTCTCTGCTGATTGGACAACAGCTCTTAAAAAACAGAGACGTCGAAACATTAGCCGAAAAAAAATTTGTAACAATTTCGTGTTAGCTGGTTGATGAAAGAAACTCGTCCAGGTACAGTTCTTTGTAAATTATTATGTGGAGGCATAGGTCTCCTTGGATGACAGTAGGGCAAATGGACGAGTGAATACTGTGTCGGCTTTAGCTAGAAAACTTTCAAGAAGCTCATCTTCATGACCGTTGCCTGGGTTTCAGTAGCCATTACGATTCTAAAAAGAGAAAACGGCTTCGAAGAAGGTGAAGGTCTCCAAAAGGTTAATCATCGAAGACCAAAATTCATATTAACATACTCGTGTCAGATGAAGGAAAGGAGAAATCATAAGTGAACATCTTCGCCCACTGTTTAAGACTTCTGCATGACTGCTCCTTTCTTGACTGATTCGGGAGGTTTAAGTAGCTGCTAAATTTCACGGTTATTCGTCACCCTATATTATGCCAGTCACGCTGGAAACGATATAAAAAATAAGTAGCCTGTAGAGCTACAGATAGCGAACAAATTAGGAGGTAGTTCAGGTACCCACTCTTGTGCAGCCAAAATCTATTGCTGACTTCACACATTTTTGGTGCATTACGCTCAGACAGCGATGCGTTTAGCGCAGTAGTAGTGGTGTCCTGCATTGCACATGGGTCCGATTGCGCGCCTTAAGCTCAGCGAGCCTTAGATCCCTCGTGGGTTGGAAAATTGGCATCATACTCCACTGCGAGGTTAGCAGCATTGGCTCGATACAACAGTGGGCCACCACGAGTCAGCATATGGACCAGGTATGCATTCAGTCACCTCCTACGGTCGTTGATAAAGACTAATGCATGGTGCATCCCTTGGTGATTGATCAACGCCAAGAGCTTTATCTTTTTTCCACACTTAAACAGATAGCATTTTTAAGATCACCGATTAGCCTTTCACTGGAGGTCCGGATTGCGACCTACCGCAAAAGGTTTTGGTCGTGATGTTGTCGTCAACTGCAAAACTTGTCTGTACCATTACTGTTAGTGTATGTCAGTGATGAATCTTTATAATTCATGTAGCAAATCCAAAGGCGGACTTTCTCTTAACCTCGGCAATGATAAATATCTCACTCTTTTATTAAGAGCACATGCTCCCCTTGTCATCACCTATCTAAGACTTCGTGCGCTACCTCTCAAACAATAACAAGAGGACTCAAGAACAACAAAACGGCTCTGAAGAAGGCGAAACCACTGAGACGTCAGCTATTGTGTATTAATAAGTACCACTGTAACATGCTCGTATCTGCTCATTAAAAGAACAGTGAATTTTGCACACTTTTTCTTCGGTTAATGGGTTCGCCCAGGCAGCAACGACGACCTTATTCTAGGTACATTGTCAAGCGATCATCGTTTACTTGAGATTTGTTTCAATGAGAGTGATCCTTCAGTGCAAAGTTCATGAACCTCAGAGCGTTCGTAGTCGCAATAACACTACAATGTTCCATCGATTAATCCCACAGAATAGAGTTCAAGAGGCAACGACAGTTTGAGATAATTATGAAAGTACATTTTTATTCAAACCATTCACAAATACCTAGCCAGTTACATTTGGAAAACAAGACCTTCGTTTTGAACGAGGCGGATGGATTGACAAACTTAAAAACAAACCTGCAAGTCGTTGATTTTCATACACGCTTCTCTAAGTCCTTCATCCTTCATGATGTCAAAATAGTGTCAATATGTGGAAATCATCATCATTATTGGTGTTTTCATAAAAACAGTCTTCATAGAAAAACCTTCCATTTTCACCTTGTTTTTTATTCGTTTTATTAGCAATATTTACCTTTCGGTAGGCGTAAGACTTTCTACCACAGCTCTTTTCAGATCATGGGCACACAGTAAATAAAGAAATTGAATAAATAGAGAAACTTTAAGTGGCTAGTACACATCACCTGTATCACCTGTGGTCACGTTGATAGTCGAGTGAGACGAACGGGTGCCAGTAAATCTTCCTTTTTTCCTTGTCGCGTGCAAGAGTAGCCCTTTGGGTTGTTCTACTCGCTCTAAAGCCACGTTAAGCATCATAACTCTCTACAGTCTTTTCGGGAAGAACTCTCACTATCCAGTCAGTGGTCTTCCTGCAGTGTGTTTAACCTCCCGAGAAATCCATTCACTAACGGCTCCTGTCCATCGGCTGTCATTCATACGCATTACGTGTCTGGCCCACCTTATCTTCGACTGTTTGGCGCACCGAACGGCATCTTTGATTTTTGATCGTTTACGTAGGTCGGAACTTTGGATCCCTTCTCTCATTTCCGTTATACGGGTTACTCCTAGCACGGTCCTTTCGACTGCGCGTTCAACAGCGCTGAGTGATTTTTCATCCAGGTCATACAGCAACCAGATTTCTGACATAACACATGAAGGCAGAAAGTACCATTGAGCAGAAAAGATGGACACAGGGTCGTGTTCTCTTCAATACATGTTTGATGCTCATGAAATCTCCCGAGGTCGCTCGTTTCCTTCCGCTCAACTCTGGAGCTAAATCGTTCATCATGTTGACTTTCTGTTCATGATAGACGCTGCTGCAGGATTAGGAGATACTCGCTCCATCGAGCGTGAATGGGACATACGAAACTAATCCGTTCCTCATGAAAATCGTTTTTGTGAGATTTAGTCGAAAGTCAATCTTACCACAGAAGTTGGCAAAGTCGATAAGCATTTGTTTTGTTTATCGAAGGCTTTCGTGTTATAAGAACTATGTAATCAGTAAAGCGAAGATGGTTTAATTGCGGACCATCGATTTTCACTCCCATACTGTCCCATTCCAGTGACCGCATGACTTTCTCGAGGATGACGAAATAATTTTGCCGAGGTGGTATTCCCCTGCCTAACCCCTCTTTTGACGGCGACGTTAATATCGTTTTATAGTGGTAATATTTGGGTTGTGAAATTTTTGTGTCGCTCACAAAAAGTCTATATACTGAGTATGGACGGCTTGGCTGTCCAGGGTTTCCATGACTGATTCTATGTCATCTATATTAAAAGTAATGTAACTATTTTTATTTACAGCGTAATCAATTTTTCACGCCAAAGTGCTGCCTGAAAAACAACAAAAATAATGCTGAGACATCTGAAAAAAAAAGGCGTTTGTAGTGGAGATCGAACACGCTGTTACTATTTCTGGGGCTAAGGCTTTTACCACCACACCATGCGGATCCTTCGTTGCGGGCGTGGTTGTGAACGTGTTAGCCGCCGGAAGAGGTATCAGCGTGCTATTCCCCACCACAGACTACTTCAGTCCAGAGTTGTGAAAATATTTCAGAATCATCGTGTTTATGTTAAAAGCTTTCCTTAAATTGATGGAAATGGGTCAAAGCGGTCTCTGGCCCTCTCGTGATACCGCAGTGAGTCTTGTTATCGTGTGGATGAGAGTCACCGTACTAGAGTCTTTTCGAAACTGCTTGCTCGCATGGCTGTCTTCGTTTCGAACTTGTTTAGAACGACTCGAGTGAAAAGCTTGTAGTCTACAGGCCGTAAGCAGATTGGGCGACAGTTGCCGAAATCGCGGAGAACTCCATTCGTAAACAGTAGGACTGCCTTCATGGCCTTTCACCGAGTATAAATCCTGAATTCCGACAGATAACGTTTGAGGAGTTTAGTCAGTGTAGATATATAGACTGGCGGAAGGTTCTTCAGGTGTTCAGATCTCATCCTATTCGGATCTAGTATTGCGCGATTCTACAGTGACCAAATAGCACGTCGGATTTTGGAAGGCGGAACCGGTTGGGCGACATATCCATCTTTATTTATTTCGTATGAGTACAGCAGAACGTGTCTGCTTAGGAGATTCGAGTACTAATAGTGAATCATTTTCCCCACTGAATTTCTGGTAGCTGTAACTGCTCCACCTTGGCGTCGGGGTACAATTATCTTGGTTTCGTAATCAACAAAGCTTCGGTGGGCTTTGTGAATGCTTTTCCCAGACTTTGCATCTTTCACCATAACTGCTGCTTCCTGCTCTTTAAGATCTTGTTTTGTCGCTTGTCTTGTCTGTTAAATTTCCAATTTCAGACGTCAGCTGACGGTTGTCTTTAGCTATTGAGAATGGCATCTTCCCAACAGCCGTCTAATGAGCTGAGCAAATCCCAGTTTATCGTGGCTTTGAGACTTACTTTTTTTGAATTTAGCGGCTTTTTCTCCATTTCACGAGAAAGGAAATCTTACACAACGAAGGCGATGCTCTGATTTCGTGCAGTATTTTGGAAAGAACAACGGCATCGGTGAGGGAAAACCTTCGATTTACTCTGATGTGTTAAAATTCTTCATGAAGCTCTCCACTGGGAGAATCGCATGCCCATCATTGAGTGTGGAGTATCTGGAATTGGGTATTAGCATAAATTGTCTTAGTCGTCATGATAAATTCAGGCAGCAGGTCACCCTGTCCGTACGATTTTAATCCGCAGGTCCCAATGTGACACTCCTCAGAAATTCACAGCACGGTCTTAGCGTCAGAATTTTCGATAATGACTTCAAGGAATGTGTGGTCTTTCCCGTAGAGCTCCTTCAAGTCCATATATAACGCGTCACAAACGGCGTTCAATGGTTAGCATGTTCTCTTCTCAGCCGGTTTGATGAATTGGTAGCTTTTTCCTCTTGCTTGCATGACTACGACTTTTATGGGGGAGTCAGATGCAAGTGTGCGTGCATTGCAAGTTTTGATTGGCTGCTTGTCTTTTGCGATTTCACCATCCTAAAATGGCCGGAAGCTTTTAGCAACCTCTCCGTGCTTCTCCTTCTCAATGCTGCCGTATTGGGTACTCTTCCGGGGTCAAAAGAATGAGGCCTGGTCTATTCACTGTGCTTATTTTTAATACCCAACCTGAGCTCTAGACGTGGAGGTTGGTTATACTCACAGATAGCTTGTTCGTCTCTAACAAAGAGTTCTTTGAGCTTCTTTGTTGAAGGCGGCTCCTAATCGCCTCCCATACACCTTCCTCTTACCTGATAGCAGCGATTTGGCGGAATTAACTCGTAGAATATAACGCGCATAAACGTGAGCACATCCACGTGTGCATTCATGAAAACGTCCTCATAAATACAGAGGTATGTGCCAAATCGGCACAGCAGAAACAGGACAGTCTTCCTCCCGGATTCACCTGAGCATCATGGAAGCAGAGGTCCCTTAGTTCCGCTTTGAACCTGCGACAACCTTTTCCTGGTGCTCATGTATTATCCACCAAACCAACCAAAGTACTTTTGCTTCTCTCTCAGCCAGTTTTTTTTACTTGAGGGTGCTATCAGCAATTGTCCGTTAACGGGAATGATCTAGTGAGCAAAATCGACATTGAATCCAGTTGAGCTGAGTCAAATTCTCAGCGTTTTAACTCTCGTTAACTTAAGTCTTTTGCTTTTTTAACTTTTAAATTTTAACTGATAATTTTCGCTCTTTCTTGTCTTTGCTTTTCAACCTTTTCCTTTTTTTGGCTTTTTTACTTCCACTTTCCTAACTTTTATATGGGATCCCGGTAAGGGTTATTGCGAGCTCGAACACCAACTGAAGCTCCGAATTTTGCTCATTTCTCAAAATCCCTATTGTTGTATCTCACATCGTACCCAGCTGTCAAAAAAGAATAGGTTGTAAAAAGAAAAAGAATAAGATAAATAAAAGTTAAAACACTCCACAAAAATACTTGTAACTTCTCGAATTCCGCAATTCCTAACTTTTTACTAGTTATCGGCTTCACATCTTCGAGGTATTTTGCAATACTCGAATTTAAATTGTTTTCGTTTTAGTGTCCGTGAAAGGCGTTCAATTGCTTTCTTTCATGATGAAAATAATTGAAAACTAGTGAATGTTTTAGACTTGCGGAATGTTTCCGACGCATACGGTACGCATTGTTTTCGACGCGTACGACGTGTTAACAATAGGCGCACTCAGCTGCAAACTGACATGGCTCGTATCAGGTCATAGAATTTTAGCAATTTAGCTTACAAATCATTGGATTTTGCAGAACTCTGTCACAAAAACAAGTTCTTTTATTTTAATGAAAAATTTTTTCTATTCTTTTGCAAAAAATGTA
Organism: Angiostrongylus costaricensis; assembly: GCA_900624975.1. Lineage (NCBI taxonomy): Eukaryota > Metazoa > Nematoda > Chromadorea > Rhabditida > Metastrongylidae > Angiostrongylus > Angiostrongylus costaricensis. Next base: position 3,838 of record UYYA01004159.1, on the reverse strand, counting down.
ACGCATTTTTCTGTTTTTTTTTCTCGACGCATAAGCTTCTATTACCGAGGTGATTGTGCAGGCGCGATTTGGTAGAAATCGGAGGCATGGTCTGCCGCAGTGTATTGTAGATCTGTGCAACATTCATGTATCTGTTGGAATTCTGAAAAATTGAGATCCCTCTTTCAGCTTTTTTTGCAAATTTTAATTCTGACCGAGTTTGTTTAAAAAAGCATTTTGAGAGAACGAGAAAAGTTCGTGGAATTTTTGTCTTTCGTAGGCTCAACACTTTTCACCAATAGAGAAGTTATTGTCCGTTGTCGAAAAATCAGATTTGCTTCAAATCTGGTAATAAACGATTTTAACGACTTCTAAAAAATCACGGATAAAAGGTGAGCAATTCGGCGATGAAGTTGACTATACTTACCCTTCACCATTCTGGTACGGTTTTACGAACACTGTACTCGCCGCATCTTTCTTGACAGCATACCTAGTTGTTACCGTTGGAAGCTTTACCTATTCTTTTTATATTACCTGTATATGCAGGCACCATCGTAAATGGCTCGTACAGCTGAAACGAAGCGTGTTATGGCGCAGTGATTAGAGGTACGCTGCAATGCACACGTGGTCGTTGGTTAGAATTCTTCCGGACACACCAAGTTTTCCATCCTTTCGGTGTGTGAGAACTGCTACCAATGTACTTTGAGAATGACTTGGCACATCGCTTAGGCACCGCAAGTCATTGTATGGGCCAGACATGTATTCCATCTGGTTCATTTATATTTTGGCGCATTATTACATTGTAAGATCAAACTAGTCGCATGGTAGCAAGTGTCTCTCTGATCCACAGGGGCGGTGACTGCCCGTGATAGTGATAACCTGGGGCGGACTTTTGCTAAGTTCAGCTCGGGATTCCAGAGAGCTACAATAGCTAAGCCAGAAAATTCCGAAACATGGTGAATATGCTGAAGCCAGCACAACCAGTGAAGACGGGCCGTCCAAGTACCCAAATAAGTATTACATTGTGAAATGATAGAGGTGCTTTTGTATATTGTCTTCCTATAAAATTAAATATCCAATGTTGATAAATCTAATTTCCAAAAAGAATAGACCTGCTCTCTGGTGGAGCATCACTTTGTAAGATCATTCTCATTGCAAGAGGGAAATCGTTCCCACTTGCTTCCCTTTTGCTACAAGATACATCCCAATAACATTTAATTTGTGGACTTTGGTCTTCTTTTTTCGTGAAATATGTTATTTTAGGACAGTACGTGAAAATATTCTGGAATTAGTCCGATTTCGGCGAAAAAAGGAAAAGCTGATATCGGTGAAGGTTTGCTTGAAACCACAGGTGGTACCAACGTATTGGATCTTTCCTGTTGCAGATGTCTACAACAGTTGGTCCAAATTACCCAAATTACCGAAACTGCCCAAACTCCTCAATCACTAATGGCGATGTTATTTTTGTACTGACAACGTGCACTTGTGAAAGCCCCATTTGTTGTCCGTGCTGTTATCGCATCGTCACAGTTCTGTATTGATCATGGAAACACCATCATCGCTATTTTTCGTAGAGGGTTCTTACAAGTAATGCTCAGAGTCCAAACGTAATGCAAACTTTTCAACTCGTTTGAACAGCGAAACTAAAAGGGCAACTTATCATAATTACCAGGATATTCGTTCATGTGGATCTCGCATCTCACTATGTGATGTTTGTTTTAACAACACTTTGCTTATCGTTAGTGAAATTTCCTCAATACATAAATAAGCACTCTATAGCAGTAAGGTCAAATTAACGCCTAGAGGTTACGGCCAACTTTTCCTATGTTTATACAGGAGCAATCTGCAATTCATCTTACGGTATCTCTTGCTAAGAACAGAAAAAGCAACGTTTCTCATTCATTTGGTAGTTAATAAGCTTTGGTTTAACAGTAGCACATGGTATAACAAATAGAGAGAAAAACGCTGAAGTCCTACGTGGAAGTTTTGCTCTGGAATTGAAAGTGGTCCAAATTTTCAATGCATTACACTACCGAAGAATACTAGTCGTTTTGCCGAATACAACATAATAAAAATAAAAAAAAGATAGAACGGATGATTCCGAAATGCCAAAGCTGTGAACAGTTCTCTTACCTCCTACAAGATCTGTAATTACCTTGGTACATTTTAAAAGATTGCAACTTTCAAAACTTTAAGGAGCAGGAGAACATTCCCAAGTGACTGCCACGATCGGCTTTCTATTAACCTCGGCATTGATCAAATGATTTTCTTCGTGTTTTTGTTGAGCAAACGCGAGGTGTTACTATTCTTTGTTCACGATTAAGCTGACGTTTCGGCGGATTTCGCCTTCTTCAGAGCCTGGAAAGGTCAAGTTGATAGCAATCCACTCGGCCAGACGCCTCCATAACCAAACAAAGAAACTCTAAACCAAGATTTCAATCACTTTGAACACAGCTTTGCACACTCACCGCTTTCTATGAGGTCTCCACTAAGTATGTCACGTAGAAACTAACCGCACAGAAATCACGTGGAAGTATAATGTGCCCCTCACATCAGAAAAGCAGTTTTATATACTGCTCTATATCACGCGTGATAATGAGGCATTCCTCCCTGCGGTTCATTTTCGGATTTCTGGAATTAATCCAGAGTGCCTCGAGAGTTTTTCGCACCTGTGTTCTTGATTCGCGTGCGAGGATCGTGACACATACTTCGAAGTCGTCCCCGTTATGCTCTGGGTCCTATGCGTGCCTAGCTGGGTATTTGGTCTATTTTTGCCGGCTAGGTGTTCTTTCATGCGGACACAGAGGGGTCTACCCGTTTCGCCAATGTATTCGTCACCACACGTCTTACAGGAGATCAGATAAACTATACCCGAGCTCATGCAATCACCGTCTCTACCACTGGGGCAAATTATGCAATTTTGAGTTGCACATAGACGGTCATATAGGCGGTTACGAACTAGCTGGCGCTTAAGATTACGCGGTGGTATTTCAACTACGCTCACCGAATTCTCTAAGCCCGTCCTTCTTAAGCAGCGTTTTATAGCTGTACTTATATCATTTGAGATCAAGGGTAGTATAAACGGGACCCTTCTATCGCTAGAGTTGTCGTTTGGAGGCCTACGATTTCTTCTACACCTATTCTGAGCTGCAGTTTCGTAGCCATTACAAACGGCTATTTGCCGTGCCAAGTTCCGGGACTCCTCTCTCTGCTCTCTTCCCGTGCACACGTTGGTTGCTGTTCGAAACATGTTTCTTATAAGCGCCCTTTTCGTGTGAGAGAGGTGAGAGGAGAGGTAATGAACCAAGATATTTTTACTACTTGGCTTTCGGTACCACTTTGTAATGTAGCCATTTTCTGATAGGTGAATTTGTACGTTCAAAAATGGAAGCCATTTTTCTTTCGGCTTTTCTCGGGTGAACTTGATATACTCTGTCTGTGCGTTTAACAATTCGAAGCATTTGTCCATTTGCTCTTGTGTTGAGCAAAGGACAAAGCAGTCGTCTACATACCTACAGTAGAGTAGCGGCCCGAGATCAGTTACCGGTGCTTCCACCTTAGACATAAATGCAATGGCAAGGCTTGGAGCCAGTCGTTGTCCCATTGCCAACCCTCTCATTTGAGCGTAGTACTTTCCAGACCATCTGAAGATTAAGCAGCTCAAGCATTCTTTTAAGAGTGCCATCAGGTGCTCTATCCTGAAGCCATACATGTTTATTTCTCCTTTGTATTGTGTAAGGAGTTCGAATATGGCTTGCATTGCGGAGTCATTCGACACGTTTGGATAAAGGGCGGTAACGTCGAAGGACTCCATCACGCACGCGCTGTTGGGCTGCGCAGTACGTAGACGATCCAGAAA
>UYYA01004158.1:0-157839 GCA_900624975.1 Angiostrongylus costaricensis | reverse complement strand
GTACGTTCGCATCGATTTTTGATGTGGGATGGTGCAGTCGTCAACCACATGCGACTATAATCAGCTGTTCTAAACTTCCTCATTGGAAGTCACGAAAAAAGCGGTGGGTTTTTCGAGAAGTTGTTGATTATGCAATTGCCAGAGAGTTCTTCGTCTTCTTGTAAGTGTTATTGAAGCGTTTGGCCTAGTAGATTGTATATCAGTATACCCTTCCAGGCTCTGAAGAAGGCGATACTGCCGAAACGTCAGCTAGCGTTGTATTGTATTGTGTTTTTATGGAAGTAAATGTATGCTGTTTAAAAACCTCGCGATTGCTGAACAAGAAAACGACACATTCATATTCCAATGCCGAGGTTAAGAGAAAGTCGATCTTGGGAACTATAACTGAAAGTATTGTTGAGAAATTCTGATACCTCAGTGAGTGGAAATCCAATTATAGCAAGCATTTGTTAACCAATGATATATGTATGTTTAATTCCTAAATATGTTTCAGTTTGAACCGCATAGTCTTTAATGCAGAGCTTTCGCGGTACCTTACTGTTCTTCCCGTTCTTCGAAATTAGTCAAAATGCACATAAATTTTAGCCCTTTTGATAAGACAAAGGGTGAAACATGGTTATTCTGATAAGCGCTGATAGCAATTCAAATCAAATACCCTCTGCTCGTCAATACTTGCCCACATACGGGTTTTTTTCGGCTTTTCGTCCTTCACATTTTATTGAACATTTTTCATTGCTTTTACATCGTACACTAGTGTAGATGATCATCTATAAGAGGCGTGTTTAGCACAAAGGTTTGGGCTGCCTCGCAGTAAACACATAGCAATGGAGTCATAGGTTCGATCTTATATCCAGGGCAAACTAAATAAACGCCCATCCTTCTGGGTTAGGAATTTGCTAACAGAATTGTTTGAGAAAATGGAAACACTGTCCTGATACATCTGTAGGCTTTTAAAAGCCATTCTATAGGCCAGACGCGCATTTTATCATCTCTACCATGTTACGAATAGAGTCCAACCGACGGCACTTCCGTTAGCGATTGATTCTATATCCTTCTGATTCTGTTTACTCTATACTTATTATGTAAGACAATTTTCGGTGAATACGAGGAAGAATTCCATAATTTAGTTCGACTTAGTCAGCTCAGTATCTGGTAATGATCAGATTACATCGTGCAGAATGGTGTACAATAGTGGTGGCAGTGGTTTGTCTAGCAATGTCGTCTATTATATGGAGTCTTTTTCCTGTCTTTTATACGAATGAAGTTATTAAGGTGTGTCTATCAGCATGGTTTATTCATGAGTTGGTTTATTTGTTCAATTAACTGGTTTCGGTTTTATATACTTACTACTTCAGTTACTGCAAGGACATTTTAACCCTTACAACTATTCTTGTACTGGAATTTGCATGTTCCCACCAGCGATGTTTTGCCCTCCCATCGCCCACCCCAATATTAGGCGAAATCCCTCCAAGCTGAGAAGGAGTCCGGCGTTTCCATCAGGAAGCCTAGTTAAGAGTAAACCAGTGCCAAGATCCATCACCATTCTGGTATGAAACTAGTCGCATAGTGGCAAATCTCTCTCTCTGATCCACAAAAGCCGGCGACTGCCTGTGGTGGTGACGACCTGGGCAGATTTTGGCCAGACTGATCACGCGCCTCTAAGGAACCAGAGTAAGCAACCAGTTTGCTGGGCCAGCAAATCTCCTGAGAATGGAGATCATACTGGGGCCTACACAACCGGTGAAGACGGAGCATCCAAGCATCCAAGTATTAGCCGAAATATACGAGTGCTTAGCTAATCGTAACGCATCAATACATGAGTTTTCGGACTCAGAACAATCACACAAATGGTGAATATTTGTAGGAAACAAGTGATAAAAGGAACTAAATTCGTGATCTTCTTAAATCTGCTGGCTTTCCTAATGTAATGCTAATTGTTTAGTAATTTATTTGTTCAATTAAATAATTGGATTTTTTTAGTGTTTATACTAAGCATTCGATAACTTGATACTGCTCAGTGTATCCATGCGCAAAATTCCTCTAACTGGCCAGCAGGCGTGGGCACCAGTAAATCTTCCATTTTTTCCTGTCGCCAGCTAGACTAGCCCATTGGGTTCTGCTCACTCTAGGGACTCGTTGAGCATCATGCACCATCGTACTCTTTCAGAGTTTTCGGGAGGAACTGTGACCATCGTGTCGGTGGTCTTCTTACAGTACGTTTTACATCCCAATGAATCCACTCCCTAACTTCTCTTGTCCATCGATTGCCGTTCATACGCATTACGTTTTCGGCCCACTTTATCCTCGACAGTTTGGTGTATAGAACGACACCTTTGGTTTTGATCATTGACGCAGGTTGGTGCTTCAGATCCCTTCTCTCATTTGCGTGAGGGGAGACAGTTCTAGCGTCATCTTTTCGACTGTGCCATCAATAACGCTGAGTGATCCTTCATCCTACAAGCGCAGCGACCAGGTTTCTGACAGGCACGTTAAGGCAAGAAGAATCGTGGAGTAGAAAAGGTGGGCCCGGAGTCGGGTTTTCTTTATTCTCTTCACTACCTCACCGACGCTACCCCAAGTCGCTGGCTTCTTGTTGCTTAACTCTAGAGCTAGATAGTTATCCATATTTTGATTTTCCTACCCAGTTAAACGTGGCTGGAGTATTCAGAGATATTCGATCAGTTGAACATGAATGGGGCACACGTAACCTCTCCTTCCCTCATAAACGTCGTTTTTGTGAGATTTTGTCGAAGACCAATCTTTCCATAGGCTTTATCAAAGTCGGCAAGCATTCGTTCCGCTTGACTAATGTTTGCTGTTAGAAGAACGATGTCATTAACAAAGCGAAGATGATGCGATTTCCGACCATCAATTTTCACTTCTATGTTACCCCATCCCACTCTTCGCATGACGTTTTCGAGATTTACGGCAAGTGGTTTCGTTGAGTTTGCATCGCCTTCCATAACCCCTCTCTTGACGTCGATGTTAATATCGTTGTGTAACGGTGATATTTCGTTTGTGAACATGACGAAGCTTTAGTGGGCTTTGAGAATGTTTTTCACAGCCTCTGCAGTTTCGATCATGCTGCTCTTCTCTCTTTAAGACTTCTTGTCGTATCCCCGCATTGTTTTGCAAGTTTGGAGTTGAGTTAGCGGTTGCCTGTAGCTTTTGTGATTTCCCGCTGGCGTGTCAACCTGAGTGTTTCAGGAGACAGACGTGTCTTGGTGGCTTTCGAACTCTCAGCTTACAGTAACTGCCACGACCGACTTTCTATTAACCTCGGCATTGATCAAGTAATTTTCTTCGTATTTTTGTTGAGCAAACGCGAGGTGTTATTATTCTTGAGTGGGTGTTATTGAGTGGAAACCTCATAGGAAGCGGCTCTGAGGAAGGCGAAATCCGCCGAAACGTCAGCTTAATCGTGAACAAAGAGTAATAACACCTCGCGTTTGCTCAACAAAAATACGAAGAAAATCTCAGCTTACATTTTGCTATCCCAACAGCCGACAAATGAACTGAATAAGTCCCAGTTTGTGGTGGTTTTGGTACTTCCTTTTTTGAATTCAGCGGCTTTTCTCCTTTTAGTGGGGAATAAAATCTTTTCCGATGGAGGAGTTGGTCTGATCTCACATAGAATTTTGGAACAACAGCGACATCGTTAGGGCAAAACGTTCTATGATATCCTATGATCTGATTTATTCCGTTGTGGCAGTCTTCACTGGGAGACTCCCACGTTCAGCATTGAGAGTGGGGCTTCTCGAATTGCTAGTTACGGTCTTCGTCGCCATAACGAACTCAAGTGGCCGCTCACGCTGCTCGTTTCAATGTATTCTTTGGATTCCAATGTCACGTTCTTCAGACGTTCTTCTTGGTCCAATCTTAGTTGAAATCTCCAATGATGACCTTGAAGAATGTATGGTCTTCTCTGTAAAACTTCTCGAAGTCCATATAGAACGCTTCGACTTCTTCTTCGTCATAGTTTGATGTTGGTGCGTAAACGACGAAGATTGACCAAGCCGGCATGCATCCACATCCTTTCAGTCGTAAACATCCGATTGGGTTGTTAATTATTCGAATAAGTCTATGTTCATGGCCAAATTCTTGTTGACGGAAACGCCATCTCCACCGACTCATCTGCTGTCGCATGTCCCGAGGAACAGTTCTTCCCCAGTGTCACAGACGGCATTGAATAGGTGGTATCGCCTTGTCTTAGTCAGTCTGATGACTTCGGACCTTATCCTTCTTTTGTGCATGATCAAGTCTACTATTAAGTACTGAGAAACAAGTGTGTGTGCATTTTAGGTTTAGATCGTTACCTTAGTCCCACGCGATTTACACAGATTAGAACGGTCCTGAGATTTTAGCAGCCTATCTGTACTCGTCCTACTCAACGCTGCTGAATTGGGAATTCTTTCGGGGTCAGGGAAACGAGGCCGGTTTCTTTTACTGTGTTTAACTTTTTGATATCCACGTGTAGTTTTTTGAACTCTGAACGTTGGGCCTAGGTGAACTAACTAGTAGCTTACCAGTACCACACTAGTCTTTCCCAGAGTGCATGGGGAGCTTGTTTGTTGATGGGGACTCCTGACCGCCTTTCATCTACTTCCCCCTCACTTGATTGCAGGTTTCGGACGATTTAACTCGTAGCATAGGATTTGCATAAATGAGGGCACACGTATGCACTCGTGCATAGAATATGTTCTCGTATATGCAGAGGGTATGTACAAAATCAACGCAGCAGAAACAAGGACTCCATTCCTTGGATTCACTTGCGTCTCAGGGAAGCAGAGGTCGCTTTCGCTCTGCAATTAACTCTCTATTCACCACCTGGGGAAGTGCCACGTCTCCTGGCGACTAACCGGCATAGGATCCCTTTATTGAGAGAGATCCGTGGAGATTATGAATATGTGAGAAAAATCCTCCTTAGATTTCGTTTTGTCTTTGTGTCTCATTCTCAACAGTATGGTATTCAACGGGAGAGGAGAGGCACAGTGGTTATTACAAAGCCCATCAGGAAGCAAGGTGCTGGTTCGACGCCCTACCAATTCTCTTCGACAATTCGCGTAAGAACGCATTATCTCGGCTGTCTCTAAGATTGCAGGGAGAATTGACTCAACCAGCATTTTACGACATTCATAAAGAAGAAAAGTCGTCGAAAATGGATGGAATCCAATAAGTGCTGGGACCCGCACAACAGATGTGATGACGGGATGAATATGTAAAAAATTACATCCAACTCATATTAGAGAACTCAGGAAAGGTCACTACTTTTATTTATTAATCTAATCTACTAGTAATCACTCTCCCAAAGGTTTACCGCCTCATCGTGGCTGGGAGGCATTTCTGGTTGTCGTACTGCGATGCACAGCGGTGGATTCATCCTCTGGCAGGGTCTCCCAAGCTGAGAAGGAGCCCGGCTCTGAAGATCTGGGGCAGACTTTAGCCAGGCTGACCCGCTGGGACCTGCACAACCAGTGAGAACGGGCCATTCAAGTGTCAAGTATCAAGTACTACTAATTACTGCTAGTAATTAATTGGTTAACATATTTCATTTCTTAAGTGAATAAACTTGAAACGTTGCAGAATCTGCAATTCACACAACATCACGACGAAAGTCCAAGTTATTCGACTTTTTTGATGGAGAATCCGCCGATGAAAAATGTGATACGTTTCCATTTCTTCAACGTTTCCAATCCGGACGAGATCATCTACAACGGCGCCAAACCTCGTCTCATCGAAACGCCTGCCTATGCAGTTATGTAAGGCGTTAGATATATTTAGAGGCTCTGAATTTTTTCTGCTCATACTGCTTCTTATTTGGTCTAAGTCTAAGAGCAAGTATAGTATACCAACAGAGCAATGAAGCGAAATAGTGACATGAGTGAGAAGACTACGAAGATGCTGCGATTTGTGGAACTCTAAACAGTACAGTGTGATATTTGCACGTTCACATTACGGACTACTTATATAGCCTCCCGTCAATTCTCGCTTTCTTTTTACAGCCTATCTTTTTGTGTTTTAGCCTCATAATTAAGTTCAATCTCACGTTAGAGGCTACCAAACATTCCTTGACTCCGTGGTCAACAAATTGCTATCAGACATCTATAGGAGAGCAAAAACACCAACATCGCTAGGTTATTACAACCGCCATTCACCTCTGCAATACTATGAATGAAATCGAATGCGTGGTTCATCTCTAAAGGAGCGGTTAACGTTGAGCGCTTTCAATGTTTTATTTCTCGAAGATCTCATTCCAATCGGCTCTGAAGAGATAATCATTATTAGTCAATGGATAATTAATTAATAAAAGTTAATAGCTAGTTAACTAATTACTATCAGCTCAATTGTCTGGAAGATTATTGATTATTTTTCCCAAATTTAACGAAAATCGGTTTTTAAGATAATTGTTATTAAATATTTTTATGCAGTTGAAAGACGTCGAAGTCATTTCGTTTTCAGTACATTTCTCAGCTGAATACCACACCGCTGAAGAAAATGCAGAGTCGAGTAGAAAGATGAGAAAACCGTACTTTCTACTATATAACGTGATCTTGCAAATGTGCAAACCATCCGTCTCCACACCGTTGCGCTTTTCTAAGGGTGGATTCTCTTCCGATTTGTATTCTTTCTTGATAAGCTTACACGAGGTTGATAAATATATTTATTTTCGGCTAACGTTTCGACGTCTTCGTCTTCCTCAGAGCCGGTGATCCGAGTCGATGGTCCCTGCTTGTTGTTCGCCTCGACGTTGCGTCTTCGCCTTCGTGTCGAGCCAGATCTTCTTCAGTGAGCCATCTTCTCGAATGAGGCATCCTCACTCAGTGATGCCCTTTTATACACGATGCTGATGGTGGATATATAATGACAATGTCCGGTGGTAACAACTTGTATTTCTTCCGGACATACATCATTGCGCACATCGTGCAGAGGTCGGTGTATTATCAGCTAGCACAAAGCGTAGTAATATTTCGAAACCGACCTTCCCTAAACCTCGGTGTGATTAATCAATATGTATTCTTTCTTGATAAGCTTACACGAGGTTGATAAATATATTTATTTTCGGCTAACGTTTCGACGTCTTCGTCGTCCTCTCTTCCGATTTATCCCAAATAGCAGCCTTTTCCTGTCTTGATGTGTTGTTTTTCATGTATTGTAGCTACCTCACTAATGTTCCTCACTGGGAAGAGCACGTCGAGAAACCAATATTTAACTTATATAATCTTATAACCTTATTATTTATTGATTAGTGGCGACGAACATCACCGGCAGGGGTGTGTCACTTCACTGGATCCGTCCTCCCACTAGCAGTCTGCTTACGTGCCTAAATATTATAGCGAGTTCATTTTTCCGTTGACAAGCGCTGGTATATGATATTTTTTTCGGTCCGTCAAAGTCCTTTTCAGTTTGAAACTGAGTTTGAGAATTTAAAGAATTTTGGTGCGGTAATATTTAAGCAAATTTTTCATTAGTATATGAGCTGTTGAAATATGGCCAATATAGGGGATCGTATATATATGATATATATATGTATATATATATATACATATATATATATATAGACTTATAGTTAAGAGTTGCGCGCGTGTGGCGCAGTGGTCGGTGGCGCCCTGCAACACACATGGAATCGATCCCCGCGCCCATGGCCCGCCAACCCTCCATCCCTCCAGAATCGGCAAATTGGTACCAGAGTTGCCTGGGAGGAGAGCAGCGCTGGCTCGGCACATCATTAGACTATTGTGAGTCAATGTAAAGGCCAGATATGCATTCATTCAACTCCAACGATACTTAAGTCTAATGCATGGCACATCCCTCAGAGATTGGTCAGAACCGAGAACTTTTTTTATAGTTAAGGGCTAAAGTTTGTAGAAGAAATTGGGGTTTCCGGGATCATAACTTACGTACCTCTCTTGTTGTTAGTCATTTAATCGAATGATCGTAAAGTAGATGCTTCATTAGCCAAGTATCCTTTCCAAAACGCGTACTAATTAATAAACTCTAAATACTACCATAAATTTTTGAATAGACAAGCTTTAGCCACCTATAAGGCAATCGTGGTCTCATTGAGCAGAGTTCTTATCAGAGAAGGGCACTCCACCCCCTTAGTGCAATATTGACATGCCTTCCTACCAGGAAGTGCGTCATTATGGGAAGGGAAATATTAACTGAAGACACTTTGTTGCTAATGATTGATTTTCGGTCCATTAATACCAAATGTAGTGGCCGGGCTCTGCAATGAAAGTGATGACGTTCATCACGAGAACGGTACTGCTTCGACCCCGTTTCGTGCTCACCAAACCTCTGGAACGCTCTAGCACAGCACAGACAGCTATCGCAGAATTTTAACGGAAATTGACTCGACCAGCAATCAACGAAGGTTGTGATGAGGATGGTAAAATACTCAGTCAGATGTTCAAGGGTATTCATGAATGAGAGGTGGATGAGTGGAAACGAATAGAATACATGAAGTACTGGGACCCGCGCAGTAAATGTGCAGACATTAGACCGAAAATAAAAATAAAAAGTAGATGTCATGACCAGTGTTGATGATAACTGAATATCTTGTTCTTAATATCTGGTTGGAAGTGCAGTCGTTAGAGAACACTAGAAGTACATACACAGGCGCTACATCAACCCTGGCCTACGATAACTAAGCCCCCGATCCCTCTGGGAGCGAGGGCCTATTTTAGAAGCCAAACTGTTCTGGGAAAATTTCCACCCGATGCACAATACCTGGGGACTGCTTTTGATGAGGAGATGAGAACGCTCTGGCAGAGGTATCCAAGGATTCCATGGAAAGTGAAGTCGACTAGCATTTAGCGACATTTATCGAGGGGATCGAAATCGTCAAGTAACAGGCGTTTCGAAAGCGACTTTCCAATTAACTTCCCGTCTATATATTTAGGGCAGTTGAACTACTTACTAAGTCAGTAGTTTATCCAAAATGTAATGCAAAGAAATACTGGTTAAAGCAGTGATATGGAGAGGATCTCATTCTCCTTAATATGCCGAAAAAGAAACATTTACCTACTCCGTGAATGATATGAGATTACTAATAAGCGTTTATTTTAATCAGAAGGACTTCTAAAGAATTCTAAACGATGTTCAGAAATAATAGGAAAATTCTACCGTTCGGATGCTTCACAGCATGTCTAACGGAATGCATCGTTTAGAAACATTTTCTACTGTTCCTAATAGTTTGTGAGAAACAGTTGTTCATTTATTTCTGGATTCAGCGAGTCAGAACAGAAACGATATCTGAGATGGAACGATGCCGGCACAGAAGTCTTCTACCAAAACTACAAGGAGTACGTCATCAACGACGAGTACACGTGTTCACAGTGCTCATGGGATGATGTAGTAACGATACCGAACCCAAGCGGAATAGTACGCAGTTTTTCTCTTCCTTCTTTTCTTTTTACCGGTACTGTTGGCTTCGATCTATTTCATCGTTTTTGAGAAACTACGTCTTCTTCGCTTCATTGTTAGTAATATAACACTATTACTATTCTTTCCACTTCTGTTCAGCAAACACGAGGTGCTATTCCACTTCCCCACTCACGTAAAAGCTGACGTTTCGGCGGATTTCGCCTTCCTCAGGGCCTGGAAGGGTCAAGTTGACAGCAACCTATTCGGCCAAACACTTTCGTAACCAAACAGAGAAAACGATAAACCATGATTTCAATGACATTGAACACAGCTCTGCACACTCACCGCTTTCTACGAGTCTTCCACTGAGTATGTCGTATGAAGACCAACCGCACAGTCACTACAAGATGTACCAGCATGATACTTCCGACTTGCAAAAGAAACACTGTCACTAAGACAGAAGATCGTCTTAGCTCGACAGTCAATACACTTTCTCCGCCGCTGTCTAAAACATCGAGTTGTTCCGAACTTCATCAAACGAAAACGACTACACGAAGTATGGGGACTGCCAGAGGATAGCCACCGAGTGCTGGACATCGAATTGCAAGTACTACGCACCTGTCTACGGAGCAAACAAAACCAGATGTTCGCCAAGTGGAAGAAGTGCGAGAAAAAGGAAAACCATTGTGTTCAGTATTTGGATGACCGCCTCTGGAGGAGAATAGAGGGTAGGTCAGTGTTGATTTGCAACTCTATTAGGTCTCAGGATCGACTTTCTCTTAACCTCGGCATTGGAATATGAATGTGTCGTTTTCTTCTTCAGCAATCGCGAGGTTTTTAAACAGCATACATTTACTTCCATAAAAAGCACCCCACTAGGCACGCATAGGATACAAAAGCATAGCGGAGACGATTTTGAAGTAAAAGTCAATATCCTTGCACAGGAGTCCAAAACACCAGCGCGAAAACTCCTAGAGGCTTTTTGGATCAATGCCAAAAACCCTACAATGAATAGCAGGGACGAATACCCGGAGGTCATACGCGACCTGATCCCGTACGTTCGCATCGATTTTTGATGTGGGATGGTGCAGTCGTCAACCACATGCGAGTATAATCAGCTGTTCTAAACTTCCTCATTGGAAGTCACGAAAAAGCGGTGGGTTTTTTCGAGAAGTTGTTGATCGTGTAACTGCCAAAGAGTCTTTCGTCTATGTGTAAGTGTTATTGAAGCGTTTGGCCTAGTAGATTGTATATCAGTATACCCTTCCAGGCTCTGAAGAAGGCGATACTGCCGAAACGTCAGCTAGCGTTGTATTGTATTGTGTTTTTATGCAAGTAAATGTATGCTGTTTAAAAACCTCGCGATTGCTGAACAAGAAAACGACACATTCTATTAGGTCTAATGCTAAAGTAACTTTGCGGAGAAAATTCGAAGACCTTTTGAGTAAATCGCATAACACAGCTTCAATAGCGCACAGAAATATCGCTAACGAGCATCAAACAGGTCACAGTAGGATAAGTAATGTGCAAGAAAACTCAAGGCTAACCGTGTTAGGAGGCATGACTCTCCCTGACGATCTTGCGTCTACCAATCCATCATTATTTAAGGTTAGACTTTTCATTAGCTGTGTAGACGGGCCAACGGACAGGATAACATGGTTTTTAACCCTAATATTTAACCAGTTGTTGAAACACATTCCAGCCGATCTTACGAATATCGAAATGTTTCTGGATCGTCTACGTACTGCGCAGCCCAGCAGCGCGTACGTGATGGAGTCCTTCGACGTTACCACCCCTTATACAAACGTGTCGAATGACTCCGCAATGCAAGCCATATTCGAACTCCTTCTACAACACGAAAGAGAAATAAACATGTATGGCTTCAAGATAGAGCAGTTGATGGCACTCAAAAGAATGTTTAAGTTGCTCAATCTTCAGATGGTCTGGAAAGTACTACGCTCAAATAAGAGCGTTGGCAATGGGACAACGACTGGCACCAAGTCTCGCCATTGCGTTTATGTCTAAGGTGGAGGCACCGGTGATTGATCTTGGGCCGCTACTCTTTTGTAGATATATAGATGACTGTTTTGTCCTTTGCTCGACACAAGAGCAAATGGACAAGTGTTTCGAGTTGTTGAGTAAATAGTCAGAGTATATCAAGGTCACCCGAGAGAAACCGAAAGAAAACTGGCTTCCATTCCTGAACATCCAAATTAACCTATCAGAAAATGGTTGCATTACGAAGTGGTACCGAAAGCCAAGTGGTAAAAACATCCTGGTGCATTACCTCTTTTCTCACCCCTCTCACACGAAAAGAGCGCTTGTAAGAAACATGTTTCGAACAGCAACCAACGTGTGCACGGGAAGAGAGCAGAAAGAGGAGTCGCGGAACTTGGGGCGTCAAATAACCATTTTTAACGGCTACGAAACTGCAGGTAGGGATAGGTGTAGAGAAACCCGAGGCCCCCCAACGACAACTCTACCTATAAAAAGATCCCGTTTATCCCACTCCTCGTCTTAAGTGATGTAAGTGCAGCTATAAAACGCTGCTTAAGAAGGGCGGGTCTGGAGAATTCGGTAAACGTTGTTGAAATGCCACCGAGTAATCTTAGGCGCCAGCTAATTCGTAACCAACTATATGACCATCTATGTGCAACGCAAAATTGCATAATTTGCCCCAATGGTAAAGACGGTGATTGCATGAGCTCGGGTATAGTTTATCTGATCTCTTGTAAGGCGTGCGGAGACGAATACATTGGTGAAACGGTAGACCACTCTGTGTCCGCATAAAAGAACACCTAGCCGGAAAACATAAACCAAATACCTCGCTAGGTGCGCATAGGACCCAGAGACATAACGGGGAGGAATTTGAAGTACGTGTCACGATCCTCGCGCAGAAATCAAGAACACAAGCGCGCAAAACTCTTGAGGCGTTCTGGATTAATTCCAGAAATCCGAAAATGAACCGCAGGGAAGAATGCCTCATTATTTATCACGCGTGATATAGGGCAGTATATAAACCTGTTATTCTGATGAGAGGGGCACCTTACGCTTCCATGTGAATTTTGTGCGGTTGGTCTTAACATGACATACTCAGTGGAAGACTCATAGAAAGCGGTGAGTGTGCAGAGCTGTGTTCAGTGTGATTGAAATCTTGGTTTAGCGTTTTCTCTGTTTGGTTATGAAGGTGTTTGGCCGAATAGGTTGCTGTCAACTTGTCCCTTCCAGGCTCTGAGGAAGGCGAAATCCGCCGAAACGTCTGCTTGTGCGTGAGTGTGGAAGTGGAATAGCACCTCGTGTTTGCTGAACAAAAGTGGAAAGAATTGTTCGATTAATGCCGAGATTAATAGAAAGTCGGACGTGGGAGTTACTATTACTATTATTACAATAATAGCATTCTTTGCGTTGATTTTCTTTACTCATTTTATTATACATAAAATCTGTTCGAGAACATGCGAAACCAACGTTGTAAAAATTGCAATTAGGCCTAGAAAACAAAAACTTCTGTGGCTAAAACTAGAAAAGACGGAATGAAAATCTGACGATTTGATCTTCACAAAGATGCTGAGGTGTTTGCGAAACTCTGGACCACAGGTGTCTGTGGTGCGGAACGAACGCGCTATTGTCCTCTCCGGGATCTTATCTTCATTGTATTCATGTTCCAATGACGGAATGCCTTTTCATTAATTGCATAATACTAAGAGATGAAATAGCTTAAACTATTGCAAAGTATTTAGCAAAACTCCGGTTACGATTCTAATTTGAGATGTAAATATTTTCTTACCAATTCGCGCAGGAAACGCCACAGCTGTTAGTTGACTTCGGAGTCGCGAATTTGGTACTGGTCTCGTCTGGGTTCTCTCGAATCCACTAAGGCGGTCGAATCTCTAAGGTGAAGATCTGGGAAATCTGGTTAAATCAATCTGTTTCAGAATTCTAGAGAGAATGCACTCTACTGCATTCAACAGCTTTTGCGAAGAAGACCAGAATCCTCAACGAGCAGAACGCGCGCAGAAATTTGAAGACATTACTAGATGACTGGTACGAGAAAGCGAATCGAATGAAGAAACTGCTGGGATCTGCACATTATGCTCTGACGTGTTATATAAACAAATAAATGCAAATAATAGTGACAACTATGAAAAGGTGAGTATGGCGCAGTGGTTAGAGGCACCCTGCAACATACACACATTGGATCGATCCCCGCCCCTCTGGCCCACTTCCACCTCTCCGGGGTCGACAAACTGGTACCAGACTTGTCTGGGAGGATAGCAGCACTGGCTCGATACATCGGTAGGCTACCTCGAGTCATTGTAAAGGCCAGATATACATTCAATCGCCTCCTAACGATACTTAATAAAGTCGATTGCATGGCATATCCCTCAGGGATTGATCGCCGCCGAGCCCTTTATCCTTTATCCTTTTTGCAGCTGCAGTACTTCATAGCTAAGCAGTTTCTTACTGTCACTAAAGATAAAAAAACACACAGAGATCGTATGAAATCCACTTCTTTCTGACAGTTTTTGGTTATATCTTTCTACTTCTGTTCAGCAAACACGAGACTTTATTTCTTTATTTACGCAAAGCCGACGTTTCGGCGGATTTCGCCTTCCTCAGAGCCTAGTAGAGTCAAGTTGACAGCAATCCACTCGGCCAAACACCATAACCAAACAGAGAAAACGCTAAATCAAGATTTCAATCACATTTAGCATAGCTCTGCACACTCACCGTTTTCTATGAGTCTTCCACTGAGTATGTCGCGTGAAGACCGACCGCACAGAATTCACATGGAAGCGTAATGTGCCCCTCCCATCAGAATAACAGGTTTATATACTGTCCAATATCACGCGTGATAACGAGGCATCCCTCCCTGCGGTTCATTTTCGGATTCTTGGAATTAATCCAGAATGCCCTAGAGCTTTGCGCGCTTGTGTTCTCGATTCTTGCGCGAGGATCGTAACCCTTACTTCAAAATCTCCGTTATGTTTTTGCGTGCTATGCGTACCTAGTGGAGTACTTAGCTTACGTTTGCCGACTAGGTGTTCGTTTATACGTACGCAGAGTG
Source organism: Angiostrongylus costaricensis (assembly GCA_900624975.1). Lineage (NCBI taxonomy): Eukaryota > Metazoa > Nematoda > Chromadorea > Rhabditida > Metastrongylidae > Angiostrongylus > Angiostrongylus costaricensis. Next base: position 143,408 of record UYYA01004158.1, on the reverse strand, counting down.
GTCTACCCGTTTCGCCAACGTATTCGTCCCCGCACGCTTTACAAGAGATCAGATAGACTGCACCCGAACTCATGCAGTCACCGTCTCTACCATTGGGGCAAATTATGCAATTTTGCGTTGCACATAGACGGTCGTATAGGCGGTAACGAACTAGCTGGCGCCTTAGATTATTCGGTGGTATTTCGTTTATCGTTACCGAATTCTCTAGACTGGCCCTTCTTAAACACCGTTTTATAGCTGCACCTACTTCATTTGAAATAAAGGGCAGTATAAACGGGACCTTGTTGTCGCCAGAGTTATCGTTGGGTTACCTGTCGTTTCCTTTACACCTATCTCGAGCTACAGTTCCGTAGCCATTAGAAACGGCTATTTGCCGTGCCAAGTTCCGGGGCTCCTCTTTCTGTTGTCTTCCTGTGCACACGCTGGTAGCTGTTCGATACATGTTTTTCCATGCGAATTCTGTGCGGTCGGTCTTCACGCGACATACTCAGTAGAAGACTCATAGAAAGCGGTGAGTGTGCAGAGCTATGCTAAATGTGATTGAAATCTTGGTTTAGCGTTTTCTCTGTTTGGTTATGGAGGTGTTTGGCCGAATGGATTGCTGTCAACTTGACCCTACCAGGCTCTGAGGAAGGCGAAATCCGCCGAGACGTCAGCTTGTGCGTAAATAAAGAAATAAAGTAGCACCTCGTGTTTGCTGAACAGAAGTAGAAAGATACATTCAATCAATGCCGAGGTTAATGGAAAGTCGGACTTGGGAGTTTTTGGTTAATTTTTAATTGTCAGAAGTCGAACAGCTGTCACAATCCAAATATTCAACTTTTCCTGCTAACTGACCAACATTTCTCTGAGGGTCCACTCTAATTAACGTCTTCATTTTTCTAACGAGAAAATAGTTTTGTTTATAACAACCACTATTTCCGAAGCTTTCATATACACATTGGTAATGGATTTAACGATGGTTGTTTGGCGAGGAGCTTCTCCGTCAATGCTTGCTGCTGGGCCTTGTACTTGTTATTGAACCTCATTTCTATCACTATATTACCTATCTGTATTTGACAGACGAAGTACGTATAAATGAAGAAATCAAAATGAAAGAAAAATGCAAATGAGCTTGGTATAATTTATTTGAATAGATCTGTTGCGCTAATTTTAGGGAGCTGCTGCAAGTCTACATAACCCGAGGTACAACATCACTCCGGTAGCACAAACACTTCTTGGATTCGGATTGTTGCTGCTCGGAGAATATCCATTCGTGTAGGCGGCTTATACTTAAAATAACAATCAGATATCTCAGAAATTGGTCTTTATTTAAATTGCTTAAGTTTTTTAAATATAAATTTTAATTGATTTGAATCCTATTTTTAAAGGGCTTACAGTATAAGCTTGCTTTTGCTATCATCCGTTTTGTTGTAGCATTTCTTTCGTTCTACTTTTTTCTCTGCTTTCTTCAGAAGTTCTCAATTCGGTGTGAATTTCGAGTTTTATTTGAAATATACTGTTCGAACTAAGAGTTTTTGCCCTGATTTTTAATCGCTGTTGGAGATTACAATTTTGTCAAAAATAAAGAAGCAAGTAGATTTCGTTTTCGTTTCAGATCCCAACCAGTGAAGAAAATTCTGTTCGACGGGTACAACGATGCTCTTCTCGATGTTGGTCACTCAGAGGTATATGAATGAAGTCCTTCCATGGTTCTTCGACCTCTACTATGTTTTTGTTTCCAATCTAATTATTTATTAGCTTTTTTATTTTCTTTGCACAATCCAATATCATATCACATATTATGGACATTGTTGAGTCGATTCGTTTCCTCCCACGTGTCGCATTTTCGGTTTTACGTGTGGGTTCGGTTGCTGCTTGAGAATTTTGGTCTTCTTCATGAATGCCGTTGAATGGTACTCAAATTATCTCTGGAATCTTGTATAATGCTGAGATATTTGCAAAACTCCGGACAGCAGGTGTCTGCGGTGGGGAATGAACGCGCTATTGTCGTTTCCGGGGAGAAACGCGTTCTCCGCCACACCATGCGGGTCCTTTGTTTTGCCTGTCTCTCAGCTAATTCTATCGATTTCGCAGCATACCCTGCCGCTAAAGAAGAATAGGCAGTAAATAAAAAGGTTAAGATTGCGATTATAACTACAGCTTCAGCTTAACTGGGTTCAATGCCGATTTGGGCTCCCCAGATCAATCCCGTTGACGGCTGAATGCTGTTGGCAAAAGATCGATAGAACTAGCTGAGAGACAAGCGAAACGAAGGACCCGCATGGTGTGGTGGTGAACGCCTTACTCCCCGGAAAGGACAATAGCGCGTTCGTTCCCCACCGTAGACACCTGCGGTCCGGAGTTTTGCAAATATCTCAGCATTATACAAGTTATATTTCGCAACATACCCTACCGCTAAAAAAGAATAGGCAGTAAATTAAAAGGTTAAGATTACCTCTATAATCTCCGGATTGTCGCAGTGGATAACGCAATGGTGCGTTACTAGGCCTCGATTACGGGCAGTCACCAGTACTTATGGATCATAAGAACTTCCCAGAGAAATCCAATAGCAATTTTCCGTTCACCGAGAGACGGGAGACTAGATCAGCTCGGTGGCGCATACGCAGCTCTAACTTTACCACTGTGTTATTCATTGCTTTTACTTTTTTTTTACCGAACTCTAATTAGATACGTTGTTGGCTACCTTCACACCTCAGCACTTCTTTCATAATTTTCACGGTTTTGAAACCGTCAACCACGCAGATGGTGACGCTCGTGTGTATGTTTATCTGCAGCTCGGGAATCGGTCGTCTTCTTTCTAATCGGTGTGTGTTCCATGCTGATTGGGTATGATTTTCGTTCACATCCGGACGGAATCGTGATAGATCGTAGTCTAACTTTCACCGTATGCAGTCTACAGACCCATTTCGCCAGTTCGATGTTTGGTGCGGTCACGGGTTCTTCCACCAAATAGCTATTTTTGTGGCGCCGGAATTTTCCACGATTAGTTGACCGGTCGCAACAAGCCAAATGTAAAATTGGTAAAGGGTAAAGCTCTCGGCGTTAATCAATCCCTGAGGGCTGCGCCACGTGTTCGATTTCGTCAAGCATCATTAGAAGTGACTGAATGCATATGTGGCCTAAACACTAACTTGTGGTGGCCTACCGATGTCTCGAGTCAGTGCTGTTATCCTTCCAGGCAGGTTTGGTGTCGATCTACCAAGATCGGAGTGATGGCATCTTTGGTGACCCTGGGGCGTGGGATCGAACTCTGTGTATCGCAGGGCGGCGTTAACCACTGCGCTAGCCGGGCCATTTAAAACCAACCAAAAGTCAGCAAAATGTATTTTAAGTGGATAATCTGCTTGTTCCATACAATTGTTCACCAGCGTGAAATACTACATTCAGATTGTCAATTTTCTGAGTGGTCTGCTGAACGGTGGAAAGAGCATCATTCCTATACCTATACCAGATATGCCTCTGCTTGGATTCTTTCAAGGAGTACGATTTTCTCAACATTCATACTTGTCATAATTAAGCTCGTATTTTTACTTCTCATTGTTTTTGCTTTCGTGTTCTCATCATTTTATTTTCGTGGCACTCCTAAGAAATTTCTGACTAAATTACGATAGCTTTAGTATAACAACAGCAGAGACGAGGAATATTGGATCAACACTGGAAAACGCAATATCGATGAGCTCGGCGAAATCATCACGTGGGCCAATCGGACGAGCTTACCAGATTCATGGTGGCCAACGGAGTATTCACGAAGCATTCGGGGATCTGGTGAGACTTCTCTTCTTTTGGAAAAATCGTTAACCATTTGGGTTTAGCTAGAAAAACAAGAAAGCTTAGAAGAGGTTGTGGCATAAGTATTGCTTTGAGAGTGACTACATTAAGATTCTGGAAGCTTCTGCAAAATGCGTCTTCAAGAAGATGATAAGCTGCCTTTCTTCCAATCATTTATGTGTCGCTCATTTACGAAAACGTTCTTCAATAAGACTACCATCCGTGGAATTCCGGCCTATACGTAAGTAGTTTACCGCCCGCTAATAATATTGTTTATTGATTAAATCTTCCAGTAGAGTAACATTACTACAATGGATCAGAAAAATTCTTACTTATTCAAAGGTATGCAGTACCATACGAGGATTATGACACGACGTCCGACATAAACATTGGCTTCCGATACAAGAACATCGAGAAGGTCAATTACTATCCGGACTGGCCCTATTGCCCTGAGTAAGGCACGCCTCTATTCAATTAATCAGGTCTTTGAAATTCTAATGCAAGTATATTTGTCAGCTTAAGCAATATGACAACAGTGGTAGGAAGGGCATCAGTCTCGAACTTCTTTTTGCAAAAATCTTGGTAAGAAACGTCTCTACTAAACGATACTACGCAAAGCCTTCAACACATGCATCGACTTCAATTCCTTTACTTCAAATTCTTCCTTTTTTGGCGCATTTTTTATTTGCTGGGTGACCTTTTTACTCCCACAGCAGGGGTACCAACGACTGTGATTTGGATGGAAAATGTCGAACATAAGCTGTTGTCTACAAAGAGGGTTTTAAGACTCCTTTACTTTACAAACGCAATTATACGAGTCTTTTTGCCATTATTCTCTTATTGCACTGATCTGCGGCTATAAAAGAACGCACCTAATGTAGACGTTGGGCTTCCCAGCCGATATGCACTGATCTCAATTCACAGTGCGTGCATTGACAAGCAGCATCCGTGCTTATGCGTTGAAGTATTGTTTTTCTCGCCATTTCTCCTATTTTTTTAAATTTTTTTATTTCTTTTATATATTCTTCTTTTATTTTGATTTTTTAAAGCTTATACATTCCGAATTCTCTCTCTCTCTCTCACACACACACACACACACACACACACACACACACACACACACACACATACACACACACACACACGTGCACACACGCTCACACACACACACACACATAATTATTATTCATATAGCATATACTTCATAAATTCGAAGAAACCATTAATGAGCTGAAGTTATTGGATTTTTGTACAGGCAGATTTTAACCAAAAAAGAGCGCATGTGTTTTAGCCGGAACCCACGTCGGTGCGTAGATCCAGGGACGGTGAATTGCACACTCCAGAAGAATCTCTGTCATGATTGCTGCTATGGCAGTTACGTGGGTGGAACTTATTTGATGCCTCCTGGAATTTTCCCACTTGTTTGCTATCCTGGTGAATTTTTACTGGCATTGAAATGTTTATTAGGTTACTCCAATAGTTCATTTTCTTTTCTCAATCGAAACGCGCTGCAGCTGCTTCATTGCTGAGGACAACATGTAAATCGTGCTATTTGTTTTTTTTATTATTACTGACTGTTGTCACCAACATTGTTACTGTTATCAAATTACTCTTTATTATTGCTTGAAAGGATAAACAATAAAGCTCCCGGCGTTGATCAATTCCTGAGGGATGCGTCATGCATTCAACTTCATTAAGCATCGTTTGGAGGTGATTGAATGCATATCTGGCTTTTACATTGACTCACGGTAGCCTAACGATGTGTCGAGCCAGTGCTACTATCCTCCCAGATAAATCTGGTACCAATTTACCGACCCCGGAGGGATGGAAAGCTTGGTGGGTCATGGGCATAAGGATCGATTCCACGTGTTTGCTGCAAGGCGTCTCCGACCACTGCGCCATACGTGCTCCTTTGTCATTGCTTATTATTGTTATTGCTGTTCCGATCATATTCAGATGGAACATCGATGATTCTGACTAATGCAGCATCCAGTAAATAGAAATTCGAACCAATTAAATTCAATCCTACGAACCTTGCGTCTTTAGGCTGGAACTGTTCCAGATTGTTCTTTGTTAGTCATGCAGTTACAAAGCGCGTGTAGCCCTATGGTTAGAAGTGCTCTGCAGTATCGGACTAATGGCTAATTTGGCCGCGTGCCCTACGTAGATGATAGAAGCGAGGAAACGTATCAAATGCAATAAGCGCCGAAATCTTCAGAGTAGCTGTAATGACCTGTCAGTTTAAAAAGTTTGCAGAGCAGAGGTGCGTGTAGTGGATAGAGGTTCTAAACAGACACACACTGGATCGATCCCTGATTCGATCCCGTGCCCTTGACACACAAAGTATTCCATCCCTTCAGGGCCAAGAATTTGCTGCTAGATCTGTCTGAGAGGAGAAAGCCACTTGCTTGATAGATTGGTGGGCCACCGCAAGCGATTGTATAAAGCAGATATGCATTCAGTCATCTCTACGATGCTTCGGATAGAGTCAAAAGCATGACACATCCCTTGGGGTTGACCAAGGTTGGGCGCTGTATCCTCTACCCTTCTATAATAAAGTCGTTAATGTATTGATAGTGTGTACATAATGCCATTGTTTTAATGAGTACTTTCAGGCCGACTGAAACCTACTCCTTTCGCAATAATGTATTCTCCGCCACATTTTCTCTACTCACCTCCGCAAATGATAAATTCAGTGGTCGGCCTTCATCCAAATTATGAATCACATCGACCGATGATGTACAGCCATGAACCGGTACTTTAGTTCATAGCACGCATTGGTTTATTTGATCAAAAAATGACATCATTGTGAAAGAAGTGAAAATTTGAAGTAGGAGCTTTTATTCAAGCAATATTTACCTTAAGTCGTGTAGCGTCAGGAGTCTTGTAATACACACTGGACCAACTCTGCACCCCAGGTTCACCAACACTTCTATTCCTTCGGGATCGGTAAATTGATACCAAACTTGTCTGGGGGGGGGGGGGGGGGGGGGGGGCTGGTGCTAAAAACACTTGCTACTTGATAGACTAGTAGGCTCTCTAAAGTCATTGTATAGGCCTGATATGGATTCAGTCATCTACAATACAACGATGCTACGAATGGAGTCGAATGCATGGCGCAACTAAAGAGTTTATTAGCATTGAAAGCTTTATCGTCTCATTCTTTAAAGAAGAAAATATCGTTCCCTCGAAGAAAACGTCAGGTGATTAGAACAAAAGCTCCACGCATTTTACTTGGATTTCAAACGTGAGGTGCCAGGTAGCATGAACAGAATTACAAAACCTCACTAGGCTTCATAGAATACGATGAAATCTTTTTCAAAATTAAGAGCTATAAAACTAATTGGTTACTTTCTGAAAGTGCTTCAGTATTCCGGAACAGTAATAGAGGCGTTCTACCGACTACAGATCTCGATGCCTATGATGAGAAGCAGTGTCGTTATGTGAGTGAACGATACGGTTTTTGCTTAGTGTTAAATTAATAGGAGAGTAAAAGGCAGTAAAACTGAGAAAAGTTAAGAAACTGATTTGAAGTAAACTACTCTTTAAATGAAGAAATGTTACGTATCGTCACTCGAAGGGTGCGTGTGGCGCAGTGGTCGGAGGCGCCCCGCAACACACAAGTGGAATCGATCTACGCGCCCTAAGCTCACCGAGCCCTCCATCCCTCCGGGGTCGGCAAATTGGTACCACACTTATCTGGGAGGATAGCAGCACTGGATCGACACATCAGTAGGTCACCGCGAGTCATTGTAAACGCCAGATATGCATTCAATCACCTCCAAATGATGCTCAATGATGTCGAATGCATGGCGCATCTCTCAGGGATTGATCAGAAAAGCCTCTACCGATGCTTTTATGAGCTACTTCTACCTTTTAAGTTTTCTAGGCTACTCTGGTTTTTCATGTATTAGAATGGAAGAACTTTTGTTTAGCAGGCCAAATTTTCAGACTTCAATGCCTTCTATTTTGGCAAATATCTTTTGATATGAGTCGAGATTTGTTGGTTTAGCGATGGAAGGATCCATTATTTTTACGAAAAAATGTATTGTATCCAATGCATGTTGGTCATGATGTGTTGAACATCTTAGCGTTTCATTAGAAAAAGAGCAGTTTTTTTCACTCTAACTGTATGGATGCTTTGATGGCCTTTTCTCGTGTATCGTCTGGATTATAGCACTTCCTGCATTTCTTTCGTTGTCTTAGGACTATGATTCACGAAGGTAGTTTCGTTTCGTTTGTCAGAGAAATTCAAATATACGGACTCTCAGCCTCACGTACGTGATTGAGATAGTTAAGAAATCACTGCCATGATGGCATATTAAACCACATTAGTTACTATTCCGTGCTTCTCACTTAGTGACCAACTTTTCCAGGTAATCGTTTGTTAGGTGAAAAAAAACACGGACTCAGAAACACTTATGAGTTTCGAAAACTAGTGACCTCCAAGTTCTCCGTTTTGGAGATGAGATGTTCATCTTCTTGTCTTCTCAATTCGTTCTATTCAGATGTTGCACTTGAAGGCTTTGGTTCCGTTGAACCTGAATACTGTAGCACCTTCGTTTCGTCTTTCTTTAAGCCCTGTTTTAGTCTACAGGTGCTATCAGCGATCACCCGTCAACGACATTGATGTGTGGAACAGAAGTCGACATTGAACCCAGTTCAGCTGAAGCGATGGAATGAACCATAATGTCTTCACTTTTTAATGCCGATCGCACTTTTCATCGACGGTGTCTATATCTTGCCAAAAACCGTCCAGACAAAGAAAAATAAAACTTGATTTCAGGGAATTTTTGGGTTTCGTTTCTTGAACTTTGTTGTTTTCTATTTTTTACGATGCGAAGAGCGTTTTCGGATGAAAATGTCGAACTTGTTAGCTTAGCTCCTTGGGAGAGGGCCAACGACTTCCATCACAACTTGCATCCTGATCTGATCAGTAAGCATATATAGGTAAATAACCAGAAAGTAATAAAGTGTCTAATTGTATAAAGAGTTACTCAAGTTTAATTCTTCAAAATTTCCTTTGTTTTTTCAGCCAAAATCGCGACATAACGCAGGCGATTGTGCCGATGTTTTGGGAGGACTCGCGCATAGTTCTCATCGATGCCGTCTATAACAATATCTGGATAGGCTTTGTTTTCATCCCGAAGTTCATCGACTTCATGAAGTACTCGTTGGCAACGCTGTCAGTCCTACTACTCACGTTCGTACTCTTGAGGCGTCTACGCCACCGGCGGGTTCTCTCCATGAGCTCCACTCAGGTTTCTTCAAACTGAAACTGGTGTTCGAAACACATATGGAATCCTTAGCGATGCAATAAATGTCGTTATCTTTTTCAAACGGGTCTGCTCCGTAGATTTTTATTGCGCCACTGCATTATATTCGAATATTATTCATTTTTTCTTTATTTCTTCCTTGACTGCTAATGTCTAGTTGTAATTGCAAATCTGTTTTATTGATTAGTTCGGCAATATAAAGGTGAAAAAGGCACTGACATCAAATCTTAATGAAGAAATGTGTCAACATATAAAGGCCACGAAACCTTTTTAAAAATAAGTTTTAAAATGTGAAAAATCATAAAATTGATGCCACCTGGATCCATTTAAATCTGTGGAGTTGGAAGAGTATCATAGAACTTTTCCCACCAATTAGGAGTTGTTCGGCAGAGTAATCTCAATTCTTAAAGTGATGATGGTCGTAATTGTCTTTTTTGGAGATAGAAGAAGTAGAATATAGGTTTATAAAAGTGCTCATAAAAAGCTTTATGGCTTCTCTATTGCATCCACAAAAAGGAACGCGAATTCCTGGAGTCTCCTTTCAACACAGAATGAAGATCTACTTTTGGAAGTCAATGCGTAGGTGTTAGGTGTTGCGTGCTCACATCCGTGTTTTCGTGGAAAGTTTGTCAATCAGAGAGAGAGAGAGAGAGAGACAGAGAGACAGAGAGACAGAGACAGAGAGGGGGAAAAGGGAGAGAGGGAAGAGAGAGATATCTTCTTGTTGTTCATCAAAAGGAATTAATGCTTTCATAGAGAAGCATGAAAAAATTGCAATTCTTTCTAGCCCGTAAACACGAAGATCATCGCCGGTGCTTTTCCTAACCTATACAGATTTGGCCGTTACTGCTATTCTTCTGTTCCTAAGGCTTTATTTTAATTTCTTGTGAATGTTACCGATAATGACATCTCCCTAAGGGGGGACTGATGGTCTTCGTAAATTCCAGCTTATGATACTTTCGGAATTTTCTTTTTCTTTTTCTGCCCAGCATCTATCTCTCGTTTCCTCGAAAAAATGAATCCTATGCGAAGGAGGCAATGGTCCGATAACGTTAAATTCTGAGGCAACATTAACATCGGCTAGGCAAGGGCAGGCATTAGATTATGATGTAGTCTACTTCACTATTTTACTCTCCACTGATAGGGTCGAGCGACCAGCCTTGAGAGCCGTGCTCTTGGAATTGTGAGTTACCATGAATGGTCTTGGTCATCAAAACAACCTCTCGTCCTTTTCATTTTGTTCTAATCAACGGGTTCCGACATTTCAGCGTTAAAATGGCCTACGTTATAGAAGGTCTGGTTTTAACTACGAGACTTCTTCAAGTCTATATACACCATTTTCCTTCACCTCATCTTCTTCATGAGCTCCTCTCGGAATTTTGGTGACGAAAATTGTCAAAATTGGTATTGATCCACCTCTCGTCAACCAACAGAGTCGATGCTGGTCGTTAGTAGTTTAAAAGGAATTGACGTTCAATTAACGTTCATATCCAAAATATGTTTAGTAGGGCGTAAATTTTTCCAAGTACACTATTTATGTGGCGTATGAGGCGCAGTGGTCGTAGGCGATCTGCAACACATACGTGGAATCGATCCCCGCGCCCATGGTCCACCAAGCTTTCCATCTCTCCGGAGACGGAAAATTGGTACCAGACTTGTCTGGGAGGATAGCAGCACTGGCTCGATACATCGGCAGGCCACCACGAGTCATTGTAAACGCCGGAGGCGTATCAATGAATTCACCATGGATTCCCATTCAATGGATTCCATTTTATCAATGGATTTGCATTCAATCACCTCCAACGATACTTAATGAAGTCGTATGCATGGCACATTTTTCATGGATTGATCAACGCCTAGAGCTTTGTCCTTTATCGCTACACTATTTGTATTCTTTCTACTTTTGCTCAGCAAACACGAGGTGCTATTTTATTTCTTTATTTACGCACAAGCTGACGTTTCGGCGAATTTCGCCTTCCTCAGAGCCTGCAAGAGTCAAGTTGACAGCAACCTATTTGGCTAAACACCTTCATAACAAAATAGAGAAAACGCTAAACCAGGATTTCAATCACATTTAACACAGCTCTGCACACTCACCGCTTTCTTCCACTGAGCATGTCGCGTGAAGACCAACCGCACAGAATTCACATGGAAGCGTAATGTGCCACTCCCATCAGAATAACAGGTTTATATACTGTCCAATATCACGCGTGATAACGAGGCATTTCTTCCTGCGGTTCATTTTCCGATTCTTGGAGTTAATCCAGAATGCCTTTAGAGTTTTGCGCGCTTGTGTTCTCAATTCTTGTTCTCTCCTCTCACCCCACTCACACAAAAAGGGCGCTTGTGAGAAACATGTTTCGAACAGCTACCAGCGTGTATACAGGAAGAGAGCAGAGAGAGGAGTCCTGGAACTTGGCGCGGCAAATAGCCATTTTTAATGGCTACGAAACTGTAGCCCGAGATAGGTGTAGAGGAAACCAAATACCTCCAACGATAACTCTAGTGACAATGAGGTCTCGCTTATCCTGCCCTTCATTTCAAATAAAGTAAGTTCAGCTATAAAACGCTGTTTAAGAACGGCTGGTCTAGAGAATTCGGTAACGGTAACTGAAATGCCATCCCTCGTGTTTGCTGAGCAGAAGTAGAAAGAATTGTTCAATCAATGCCGAGGTTAATAGAAAGTTGGACGTGGGAGTTACTATTTGTATTTTCAAACATTCCGAAAACACCCCTCGATAAACGAAGTCAAGTGTTCGCTGTCTTATCGTTCTAAGCAGTTCGTTGACGTCTTATTTAATCTATAGTTTGCCTCGTCAGGTCTTCATTGGAGGATTCGTATGCCTGCGTGCATGCGTTATAAGTAGAGGTCGTCGCCTTTCCACTACACATTTACGCCTCTGGAATGGTCCTGAGATTTTAGCAACCTATATCAATCCTCCTATTCAACGCTGCCGATTGAGCATGCCTCATTGGGAGCTCTGCGGCCATTATGAGAATGCCATTTATCTTATGGATGGCTTGAAAGTCTCTACCATAATGGAAGCGAAGTGTATTTGTTGAAGGCTGACCCTAACCACTCTTATGCAGTTCCCAATCACTTGATTGCAAATTTTTGGTTAAATTAACTGTCGAGCTGATTTACATATGTGCAAACATACGGCGCTTATGCGTACGAAGATTTTTGGGCCATTATTTTATTTATTCGTCAAAGCAATATCCTGTGGAAGCACAAAGTCGCCTTTGGGATCACACCCACCCACGTTCTCTCGCAACTAACAAGGTGTGGTTGCGCTCGTAAAGGAGACACATGGGCCACGCGGAAAGCCTCACACTTGGCTACATGTATTTCGTTCGGCTTTGTCTTGGCATGGATTCACTCATGGATGGGCTTACAGTAATTTATGTGGAACTTCTCAGTTTGAAGGACCATGGAGAGAAATGAAACCCAGCTGTACACAGCAGTTTATCTCTTGATAATTTACAATGAACTGGTCCTTTTCCGTGTTCGCAAAGATATTTTTGTGCTGCTTAAGTTTTTCGATGTTTCGAATAGGTCCTAACGGCGACCATGAAAATAACTTTGTTCTTTTTCCCATTATACAGAATGGATTAATCAAGCAGTCTTTTATCTCTGTCAGGTGCGGCTAGCCCACTGCTAGACATATAATAATAGTAAGATGCGTAAGGCCGGTGGTTCAACCTCGCCCCGAGTCAACCAATTCTTCAATCCCTTCGAGATCGGGAAGTAGGTGTCAAAGTTCTCTGGGAACTGCCAGGTCGTGAAATCAAGGAAGTACCTTATCACCGCTATCTCAGAATTTCAGAAAAAATATTTTCAACAACATCCGTAGAAAAAAAACTAAAAATTCTAACAGAAAAACCCATACGCATATTCGAACGAGTTCGCAAATGATGGATAAAAGGAAAGATATGTTGGGATCCGTTCAATATATGACGTCAGGCCGGGGCGTAAAAAATATGGATTCCCAATAGTCTATAGCCATCAGCTGATATTATGGTTTTCTCGAATGGTTAAATTCTCTATGGTAGGCGTTATAACAGTGGATATTAGCGAACTTTCTCCCAACGGTTTACTGTCTCATCGCAGCGGGGAGTTATTCCTGAGTGTCAGGCTGCGATGTACGGCGGGAGATTCATCCCACTGGTAGGGTCTCCCAAGCTAAGAAGGAGTCCGGAATACCATTAGAAAGCCTAGCTATGAGTAAACCAATACCAAAACCCACCACCGTCTTGGTACCAAATCAGTCTCATGGTGGCAAAACTCCTTCTGATCCACAACGGCTGCGACTGCCTGTGATGGTGGAAACCTAGGGTAGGCTTTAACCAAGCTGACCTTGAGGTTTCAGGTAACCAGAATGGGTTAACCAGTAAATCTCCAAAAAATGGAGATTATGCTGAGGCCCGCACAAGCAATGAGGACGGGCCATTCAAGTATCACCTATTAGCGGGCTCTCTTGTTTTTCAGCTTTCAAGCACACCGTAATTCACTCGTTTTGGATGCGTTTCACAATTTTGCAAGAGACACTTGGTATCATATCAGCAAATTACGACAGTAAATGAAGTTTATTTTAGGACGCTTCGAGATGATAATGACGAGTACAGATCTGTTCTCCATTGTATTTTACCAAACTACTGTTTTTAGAGTTGCCTGATTATGTTACAAAGTCAACGATCACTATGGCTTCTTCATAAGTTTTTCCATACGCTTTTGTTGAAGTATTTTGACCATCTTATTAACGTCTTTCGGATTCGCGTTCTCACTTGGATCTTCCATCGCTTTTTCCATCTTTTCCTTTTGCAAAATCCACATCACTTGGTCTATGCCTCCACTCTCTTTGCCCGGCGGCTGCAACAACGTATAAGCAGTTTTTTTCTTTTCTCGTCTATTTCAGTACTAAATCATTTGTTACATTAATCTGTAATTGTGCTACTTATATTGCTGTAATCACGAGAAAAATGGGTAGTCCATATACTAAAAACGGGGCGTGTATCACGGTGGTTAGAGATGCCAAACAGTACACACATTAAATCAAGCATTGATTCAATCCTAGGCTACGTGTTGGTAACCATTTCATCCTTTCGGGGTCGTAGAACTTCTACCAGATCAGAAGAAAGAAGAAAAACACTGACCTATATTATTATAATACATTGTATCGAACAGATATGCAATCGACTACATCTACAATGTCACGTATGGAGATAAATGCATAGCATATCCTCTAGGGACTGGTCCACAAACAAATCCTTTACCTTCTATTTTAATACACCAGACTCTTAATATCCATCTAGAAAACCCATCTCGGATGTGTTCATTTTGCTTCGTGCCACCACTTCATAATCTCTGTTGTAATACTTTTATCGTCCTAAGTATCGGCATTTGTTTTCCTTTTTTCTACTGTTTTAAGGTGTTGATAGTTCACCATTAGATAAAACACATTTCATAGCTATACTACTTTGAAACAAATCTTTCGATATTACGAATATGCTAGCTAAATAAGAATTACCATCTCTTTCCGCAGATCCTCTAGCTCCTTCTCTTCCTTTGGTTCCTGTTCCTTTTTTTCACATTTGTTTGCCAATTTTTGTGCCTGAAGCTTGGCGCAAAGTAACATGGAGCTAAATAATCTGTTTCGGGATCAAGTCAGCGAGAAGATGATTCACACTGCATTCAGAGCCAGGCTAGTAAGCGGTCGTCCTTATTGTGTAGTCATGCAGTAGACGTAGAACGCAGCCGTTGGGTCAGCGTGTCATTGGAACATGGTATTTGTGCAAAAGTTGAAGGGTTAGCACCCTACTAGTCTCTTACCAGTTTTATTAGTCTTACCGGTTAGCACTGGTTCAGGCGAGGACAAACCTAAGAAGTCGTGGACCCTCTGGATAAGCTCACCATTCATTCTTTAACTATTCCTGCCTATTTTGATCAATCGCATCGTTTTTATTTCGATATTTTATCATTAATTTTTTATTCGGAGACCTCAGCAAGAATCTACTCCATGAAATTCTCTTCCTAGTCACCATTACCCTTCCATCTGACCAGCGCTTATTAAGAAATATTACCTTGCTAGCGTAAATTATTGAACAGCATTAAGGACTCGGTAATGTCAAAATTGCTAGTTTTTGTCCATACTCTAGTTCGTCTCCATTTTGTAACTTTGTACACCCACGTTCACCAAGCCCCATCCATCCGTGTTCGGAAAATTGGTCGTAAATTTTTTTGGGCTAATTTAACTTGCTCTAATTCATTTAGGAACGTCTTAGCTCAGCTATCTCAAGATCGCAAAAAGAATTAACCCTAGTAGCAATCAAAGGCATTCGTGAGGAAGGAGAAGATACTCGTCCAGCAGCCAAAGCCACGCGTGAAATGTTCCAAGACCTTTGTGAATGATGGAAACGAAGAAACGAATCGTATGCAAGAAGTCTGTGCAATAAATAGGATGACTTTTCATGTCTAAAAAAATGTGCACCGTAGGGATTCCTGTAGGGACCAGTTAGTGGTTCCATATCCATTAGATCAATCTCGAGTTCGACCGGGCTCTTTGGGCTGACCAAAACTTCAGCTCCCCCCTAGTCAGAAAATTACTACCAGACCTGTCTGGAAAGGAGAAATATACATTCACTCACTTCTACAATGTTGCGAATGGAGTCGAACGCATGATGCAGCCCTCAGGGAATGGTTACTTCCAAACGTTTCTTTCTTTTATTCATCATTTTTTGCACCGGATTTCGTCGTTCAGGGTAGGATACCGACTATGAATGGCTTATTGTCTTATACGCGTTACCTCACGAGCTTTCCGTTGACGTTCTTCTTCATCCAATGCTTCACGAAGTCGTTGTTCCCGTTTATTTCGTTTCATCTTCCTTATTACTAATGTGATAGTAAGCACAACAGTTAGTATCAGAAGTATAACGCCGATTGCACCAATTGTTATGAGATTATAACCGTCCATTTTGCCAAATTTATCTCCTAAAATGTGGTAAATCAAAAAGTTCTACAAAGCATTTCTGTGAAAAAAAAATTCCAAGTGAAATTTACTTCGTTTAAAACATTTTTAAGTCACAATGTTTAACGTTTTTTTTTCTGCCTTCTATAATTTTCATGGCAGTAGCTGAGAGACGTGCGAAACAAAGGACCCGCATGGTGTGGTGGTGAACGCGTTACTCCCCGGAAAGGATAATAGCGCGTTCGTTCCCCACCATAGACACCTGCGGTCCAGAGTTTTGCAAATATCTCAGCAACGTTGTGGTTGTATTTCGCTTAGTAACCTGCCATGAAAATTATAGAAGGCAGAAAANTTTTCTGCCTTCTATAATTTTCATGGCAGGTTACTAAGCGAAATACAACCACAACGTTGCTGAGATATTTGCAAAACTCTGGACCGCAGGTGTCTATGGTGGGGAACGAACGCGCTATTATCCTTTCCGGGGAGTAACGCGTTCACCACCACACCATGCGGGTCCTTTGTTTCGCACGTCTCTCAGCTATTTCTATCGATCTTTTTGCCACAGCAATCACCCGTCAGCGGGGTTGATCTGGGGAGCGCAAATCGGCATAGAACCCAGTTAAGCTATGGCTGTAGTTGAAATCACAATGTTTAACGTTTTGTTTTCTGCCTTCTATAATTTTCATGGCAGGTTACTAAGCGAAATACAACCACAACGTTGCTGAGATATTTGCAAAACTCTGGACCGCAGGTGTCTATGGTGGGGAACGAACGCGCTATTATCCTTTCCGGGGAGTAACGCGTTCACCACCACACCATGCGGGTCCTTTGTTTCGCACNATGGCAGGTTACTAAGCGAAATACAACCACAACGTTGCTGAGATATTTGCAAAACTCTGGACCGCAGGTGTCTATGGTGGGGAACGAACGCGCTATTATCCTTTCCGGGGAGTAACGCGTTCACCACCACACCATGCGGGTCCTTTGTTTCGCACGTCTCTCAGCTACTGCCATGAAAATTATAGAAGGCAGAAAACAAAACGTTAAACATTGTGATTTCAACTACAGCCATAGCTTAACTGGGTTCTATGCCGATTTGCGCTCCCCAGATCAACCCCGCTGACGGGTGATTGCTGTGGCAAAAAGATCGATAGAAATAGCTGAGAGACGTGCGAAACAAAGGACCCGTATGGTGTGGTGGTGAACGCGTTACTCCCCGGAAAGGATAATAGCGCGTTCGTTCCCCACCATAGACACCTGCGGTCCAGAGTTTTGCAAATATCTCAGCAACGTTGTGGTTGTATTTTTAAGTCAGTTGCAATATTGCTACTACGTGTGACACCTTCTTCTGGAAAGGAACAGAAGAAGATGCCTCGTCTCTACGAAGAAAGGTGTCCGTATCCGTGAAAAGGCTTGAGAAACAAAAAACCTATTAGATGGAACAGTTATTTAATACTTTTCGAGAACGTAGGCGCATGACTGAGAATTTATGAAAGCACAAACCCTGTTTAACCACTATGTTGCTTTCACTTCTTTTTATTCAGAAAATCGAGCTGGTCTTCTCTTCTTTCTAGAAATTACTTTTGCCTTGACAAAATTGTGGAACACATTGAATACGATATGAATTTATTGTTGTCATAATCCTTACTGGAGTTGTTGTTGGTGTTGAACCGCTACTGGGAACTCAAACGACTGGATCAACCTCACTCACAATGTTGACCGACTTACGGTGAGAGCATATTAGAAATCAAACGCACTGAAACAATGAATAGAGCTAGCTGTTTTTTTTTTGTTACGCATGGAATTGCTATCTAAAGGTGATACTTAGCCTACCGTAGAGCTGATTACTTAATAGTCGAATGTAGTTAAGCGTACTGAACTATTCAAATCGGCAGATGCTGCTGTTAGGTTCAGTTCTGGACAAAAGACTTGTATCATAAAACAGCCGAATGCCAAATCTCCTCTCCGTCGTTAAGTGCACTCTTTGATGTCGAACTATGATGAACAGTCAAACATGATCCCACCATTTCCGCCCATTATGACTAGACCTATGCTACAACGGAGTTATTTATGACCACTTCCACGAAGTAGTAAAAATCGAAACCATTGCATTGAAAGTGACAGTAAAAATGTTTTTCGTCCGTTGAGAACGGATTTCTGGTGGTATGGGTGATATAGAAAGGATAAAGGATAAAGCTCTCCGCGTATTGATCAATCCTTGAGGGATGCGCCATGCATTCGACTTTATTAAACATCGTTGGAGGCGAATGAATTCATATCTGTACTTTACAATGACTCGCGGTGGCCTATCGATATATCGGGCCAATGCTGCTATCCTCTCAGACAAGTCTGGTACCAATTTGCCGAACCCGGAGTGATGGAGGGTTTGGTGGGCCATGAGCGCGGGGATTGATTCCACATGTGTGTCGTCGTGGCGCCTCCAACCACTGCGCTACAGGAGCCCTTGGCTGGTATATAATGCACTGAAAATCGAGCAGCATCAATTTCGCAGTGATAGGAAGAAGTAAATATGAATATGAACGTAAAAGTCTCTTTTACATTAAACAATTTTGCTATCTGAATATGGAAAACTACATTGTAAGAATGAGCTGCTGTGGGCACTTGACTAGGATCATCGAGGCTCTCATGAAGGCGAATGCATCAAAGCGTTGGCTTCAGCTGGCAGCTTTCTGTAAAAACTTTGTGTATGTTCATGAATACAAAAAATGCATGCTACACAGGTGGATTATATCATCACAACGGTTAAAAACTCTTTCAATCAAGATCTTATTAACCTGAAGGTTTTCTTCCAGAGCCTAAGAAATGCTTAAAATCCTACGTTTCTTGCTTCAAAATTTTCACGTCTGTGTAATCTAATCGATTACAGAATGATCCAGCTTCTTTGTAGGTGGGTGGTGCCAGTTTAACAGTAGTGGCACACTCTGCTCTACAATTTTCTTAATTCGTTTAACAGCTCCATGTGTTGTCGTATCTTCTGAAGAGAGTCCTTAGGTTGTTTTTAAGCTGTTTCTTAGTTAGTCACTCTTACCATTAGGGGCTGTAGAGAAGTAGATGAGTGTTTTTAACTTTATTATTTAAAATGTCACAACTTGCTTCAAACAAAACTTTATCAACCAATATAGGGACCATTTGAATTTCCACATTTTTGCCAACGAGAAACACACCTATTTTAATAGTATAAAATTCTGGAGTTCTGGAAGCGATAAATTTGTTGAAGGTATCTTTTGCGTCACAGTCATTAGCGAAGCAGGAAGTTGTCAGGCTGCTTGAAGAAGTGATAGTCGGTAGAGCAAAGCGCTGATGAATATGGCATCTGAGGCAGAGTTTCGTAGCCCAACTCGTTCAATTTTTGCAGCGCTGGTTCCACAAAGTGAGGGCGGGCGTTATCGTAGAGAAGGATTGGTCCTTTTTTGCTAATGCCAGTCGTTGTTGTTCGAGTTTACGTTCTCTGCTGTAATCGTTTCGCCCGTATGCAAAAAGCTGTGATGAATCAGCCTGGTTGCAGTCCACCAAACAGTCGCCATAACCTTTTCTTGTGGAATTTCGGTTCTAGAAAGTGCTGTGGAACCTGATGGCAATCCAACCATTGAGCCAAACGCCTGTTGCCGCTGAGAATCCACTTCTTGTCGCACGTCACAGGTCGCTCAAGAAAAAGGTGGTTTTTGTTGCACAGAATAAAGACAGGCGACACTTCAAAAGACAGACGACTTTTTTCACTATCGTTTAATTTCTACGGCACCCACTTGTCGAGCTTTTTCGCTTTTCCTATGCGATTCAAGTGAGTGAAAATTGTTCCTTCGCTCATTCTATGCTCTTCTGCAAGCTCTCGAACAGTTGTTTGCTTCTAGTAGTGCCTTCAATCGTCATCGTCAAGTTCACTAGGACGTCCTCGCCCTTTCTTAACTTCGAGGTCGAAATCACCAGATCGGAGTTTCCGGAACCATGTTTGCGCTGTCGGTTCACCGACACTGTCTTCACCCAAAATTTCATTAATGCTTCGAGCCGTCTCTGCTGCACTTCGACCGAGTTTGAACTCATAAAAGAAAATTTCACGAAAATTCGTTTCTAACATTTGAAATTGCAGAGCTCAAAATTGCTTAAAAAATTTGATTTTGACAAAAAATAAAGATACGGTTGAAAATAGCAACAAACAGCTTTATAATGATATATAATATTGCAAGGTATAAAGAGGTAAAAAACACACTAAGTCAACAAATACTTTAAAACGCTCATTTATTTCTGAACAACATCTGAACAACACAAACAAACTGTTCCTCACTGCGTCCAGTGTCTTTTCGGGGCGCAATCGAAGAGCAAGGTAACGTCACTAGTAATCTGATGACTATAATATCGTATTTTCAAACGGATCCTTGTTGAGATGGGCTTCTCCTTGAGAGCGTAGCCTGCCATTGCCTTGACGGCGGCAATTCCCGACGTGAGTCTGTACATGGCGAGTACTCAGAAGAAAACGGTGAACTAGTTCGAGGTTCCACATATCCGACTTCGAGTATTGAAGCTATTTTTACGCATAACAGACGATTACGGTTTCCGTCGTTTAGAGGCGATAAGGAGGGATAGCTATAAAAATTTTTCAACTTAAAGAGTTCTGTGACGAGAAACTGCGCGATTACTTTAACTTTCCATCTGATGCCTCTTTTTTTTAAATCAGGGTGAGAGCACGGTATGAAATGCAAAGAGCAAAACCAGAAAGTTAAGAAAAGAATAAAAGCGATTGAAATCACAATATTAACTTTTTTACCACTCCAGGCCACACTGAAACTGTGACTGCCCTTTCTGAGTGATCACGTGTTACCTACAGCACCAATAAAGCCCTTATTTTGCCCTTCTCTCAGCCAGTCTTCCACGCAGCTGTGCTGTCAGTAATCACCTCTTAACGGAAATGAACTGTGTAGCAAAAATCGCCATTGAAACCAGTTTAGCCAAGGCTGTAGTCGAAAACCCAATACGAACTTCTTTCTCACAGCCTACTATATTTTTCATGGTATGACATGATGTGAAACACAACCAATATAATGCCGAGATATATGCAAAACCTGGACACCAGACGAGATCAAACGCGTGATTAGCCTTTCCGGGGTTCACTTATTACCCATTGCACCACTGAGGTCCTGTCTCAAAAACGAGTAAGTAAAAATATGGCGGACAGAGTGATAAACCAAGGTCTTCGGTAGATGTGGTGAATAGCACGTGAGCCCCGGTAAGGATAACCACGGGATCGGACCCCACGCGGATCCCAAGTTTTGCTGTATCCCAGCTTCCTCGTGGTTGTACAATTGTTTTTTCAATGCTTTCGTTTGCCACCGTTTTGTGGTCACCTGCCAAGAAGTCGATTCTGAAAAATGAGAATACCCTCCATAATAAAACATATTTTTGAAGGTTATCAACCTGAAAGCAGTTCTTGTGATAATTTTGTTTTTCATAATTGTGGGGAGTAGAAGGCAGACCAGTTGTCGTTTCAGTCTTCAAAGTGTATGGACGTGTGCATGCCATTTTACGAGTGAGTTGATACCGTAGAATACAGACTAGAATAAAAGGTCAAAATACGTAAGTCGATGGATTGAAGGAAAGAACAACTTGTTGATAACTATTTTGGCATATTCTGAAAAAATTTGGCACCTTGCCAACTGGTCAGAGGGCACTATACATTATTTCTGTGTGGCTTACGTAAAACAGTCTTGTTTTAAAAAACTACTACGTGGTGCAGTTTGAGAGCAAAAATTCTGGGAGTACAAGCTTAGCGTAGGCGTTACTGAATTTTTACATCACCCAACAACACATATTGTGTATATCCCGGAACTTCTTCCATTCATCCACTGTTTTTGAATTTTCGTCTCAGTTCAGCTGCTGCTTGAGGATTTCGATCTTTTTTGTAAATGTCTTTGAACACTGGTCAAGTCGGTTCTCTCGGAAATCTTGGGATGTTCGTGATAAAACATTCTAATATCCTCACCACGAACTCGTCGGCTTTGTATCGACGATCAATGGGAACTCCTACCATTTGATGAAATTTCTCATCACTGAGGGATGGACAACTTAGCTGTTTCAATCGACTACTATGAAGAAAACGTTTCTAATAATGATTGGTGTGGTTGTATGCGAACTTGTAGTCCTCTAGAGCTCTGGTGAGAAGCAAACACAGTAAGTTGCCAACCACCACTGCTCAGTACGTAGCCATTCGTGGAGAACTATTAATTTAAGCAGCCACAATCGCATAATCTCGTGGTGTTGCCCTCAGTAAAAAGTACACTGAGGAGTTGAGTTGAATAGTTTGTGCTCCGTACTACGAGTACCGTGAGAATGGTGCTGGTCCAATTCCATATAGGGTTCTCCAAGCATCCTTGATTTAAGGTAATACTATTTAGCTAGTAACAGGAACGTTATCATTCCTCCCAATGCAATGGCAACAACCGCGATCATTTCAGGTTTCATCACTGAGAATATGTTATCATCATCGAATACAACTACTTCTAGTCTCGTGAAAAAGGACATCATGACGATGATGTTGCTGGCAGATGCAGACACTATTGAATTGACGGCAAACACGTAAAGCTTATTCCTCTTAATGGTCCATTAAATTAGAACTATGTAGTACTGCACCACCATGATGCTGAGATATTTGCAAAACTCCGGACCGCAGGTGTCTGCGGTGGGAAACGAACGCGCTATTACCCCTTCCGTGGGCTAACACGTTCACCACCGCACTATGCAGGTTTTGGTTTTGCCTGTCTAACAGCTAGTCCTATTGATCAGCGCCATGAGCATTCACCTGTCAAAGGGATTGATCCTGAAGCACAAATCGACAGCGAATTCAGTTAAGCTGACGCTGTAGTCGAAATCACAATGTTAACTTTTAGTTACTGCCTATTATTATTCGTTGCCGATTTGGGCTTCCAAGATCAATCCCGTTGACGAGTAAGTGCTGATGGCGCTGATCGATAAAACTAGCAAAGAAACAGGCGAAGCGAAGGGCCTGCATGGTGTGGTGGTGAACGAGTTAGCCCCCTCGAAGGCTAATAGCGCGTTCGTTCCCCAGCGTAGACACCTGCCATCCGCAATTTTGCAAATATCTTATCATCAAGGTGGTTGTTTCACACGTAATACTCTGCCATAAAGAATTATAATAGGCAGTAACTAAAATGTTAAAATTATGTAGTACTTACTTACCCAGTACATAAGACGACCGTTGTAAGACATTTTATGGTAAGATCCATAGTTTTTGTTAAGCATTGCTTTATGTGATTTTAAATATGTAAAATGCTAATGGGTATTTTTTATTTTTACCATCATTTATTACGATTTTTCATCAATTATTCTTTATTATTTTTCCAAAATTTTTTGATGCCCATTACTTTTTATTTATTATTTTGACGACTAAAACATACCTTATTTTGTTGCTCTGTTTTTTTTATTGATGAAACATTTTGCATAATATTATATAATAAAGGATAAAGTGTAAAGCTATTGGCGTTGATCAATCCCTGAGGAATACGCCATGCATTCGACTTCATTAAGTGTCGAGGTGATTGAATGCATATCTGGGTTTTACCATGACTCGCGGTGGCCTACCGATGTATCGAGCCAGTGCTGCTATCCTCCCAGGCAAGTCTCGCACCAATTTGCCGACCCCGGAAGGATAAAAGGCTTGGTGGGCCATGGGCGTGGGAATCGATTCCACGTGTGTGTTGCAGGGTGCCTACGACCACTGCGCCGTACGCGCTCTTTGGAGAGATATTTATGAATAAAGCTGCTTACTTTTCTCTGATGTCGTGCATACGAGAATATGATTGGATCCCGCACCCAGAGAAACTCCATCCTTCCACAGTTGCCAAATTAGCACCAAACTTCTCTCGGAGAATAGAAGCACAGACTTGCTACATCGTTACCACTATTAACCGCACTATTAACCTACATTTGGTAGATGTGTATATTCTTTTGAATGAACCCACTTTTGTATTTGCTGGATTGTATGGTCCATTGTATGGTCCATAAAGATGGCTCTGTTGATCTACATGACGAAACCATGTATGTATGCTTAGGACGGATGAGGTTAGGATGGAGAGCAAAGATGAAGCGTTGAACAAGAAGCTAATTGTAATAACGGCGGTTATCGTCTTTATGTTATGCCTCTGCTGCGCGATCGTCGGATTAGTCATGGAACACAAGAAACGAAAAGAAAAATTGAAGTTGTACGATAAGATGGAAAAAGAAAAAGAGAAAAAAAGAAAGAGAAGGAAAATGGTGAGAAAGATAGTGGATGTAAATTATTTTACT
This sequence comes from Angiostrongylus costaricensis, assembly GCA_900624975.1. Classification (NCBI taxonomy): domain Eukaryota; kingdom Metazoa; phylum Nematoda; class Chromadorea; order Rhabditida; family Metastrongylidae; genus Angiostrongylus; species Angiostrongylus costaricensis. The sequence continues at coordinate 119,083 of UYYA01004158.1, read as the reverse complement.
TTATAAAGAGTAATTAAAGAATCGTTAACGTGTATACACATCGATTTAGAAAAAGACGAAGGCAAGAAAAAAGAGAAAGAAAAGGAAGCTCGCCAAGTCTATGGAAGCTATGAAAAGAAATACAGGGGTAAGCCGATATCGTCTATTTTGCACAGTATCCTTGAATTAAGACCCTTATCGTACAGCTAAAAAGGATAAAGCTCTCGGCGTTGATCAATCCCTGAGGGATGCGCCATGCATTCGACTTCATTATTCTTCGTTTGGAGGTGACTGGATTCATATCTGGCCTTTACAATAGCTCACGATGGCCTACCGATGTATCGAACCAGTGCTGCCATCCTCCCAGACAAATCTGGTACCAATTTGCCGATCCCGGAGGGATGGAAGGCTTGGTAGGCCATGGGCGCGAGGATCGATTCCACGTAGGGCGCCTCCAACCACTGCCGCACAAGCGCTCTTTGCCATAATGCTGAAAAAATCCAACCACTTTTCACAGAATTTTCTCACTCTTCTAAAAAGTCTTCGCATTCTCTTAATACCACGTATCTAATAACTTCGTATGAAATTCTATTCATTAGTACTTTGAGATATCACAGCTAATAAGTTAAGGAGAGATGAGCCTCTCAACGTTACCCTCTTTAGAGCTGAGAGGGAAGGAACGTGCAAACCAGAATGACAGTTTGTGCCATTGATTTCCTATTACTCTTACTCTTGATATGGGTGCGTGTAACTCAGCGATTGCAGGCGTCTCCAATTCAGACTGGATCGGCCTTTGGTTCAATTTTATGCTCCGTATTCCCCAAGTATTCCATACTTCCGGGGTCAGTGAATTACTAACAGATTTGACTGGGAGAATAGCAGCACTAATTGGACACATCGGTAGGCCTCCGGAGGTCATTGTCTAGACCAGATACAATTAACATACCTGATTTTACGCATGAAGTTGTATGGATGGCTCATCTGTCGCGGATTTCTCAACACCGAATGCAGTCCTCGGTTTAATCACATTTGTGAATATGTCTATGTCCTACACAAAAGTGTATATGTAAGTTTAGAGTAAAACATGTTAGCAAGTTAACAAATGCACACATTAGCATAAATTGCTGAATTGTTTAGTACTCAGTATTCACCACTATCTCCCTGGCTGCTAAAATCTCAGAATCGAAAGAGTTCATTTACACTTTCAGCGCTCGTTGTGAGCATCCGCAGAGGACCAACTTTCTAGTAGAGATGATTTCTTTTAAATAACCCGTCTTTCACATCTACTGTGCGGATCCCAGCATTCCTCACACTCGTTTCGTTTCCTCGCATCCATCACACATGGAGGTCTTCCAACATTAACGTGTAGCTTCGGCTGCGGCTTGAGTGTTTTCTCTTCAACACAAATATCGCCGAATGCTTGTCGACTCGATTCTGCCTGGAGTCCTGAGTTAGCAGGGCTAAAGCGCTTCCACGAGTTTTTCCTGAACAAGTTCGGCACCGATTCCCCGAACCCGAAAGGATGAGATACTTGGTGTGCCGGTAGCGGGGCCAAACTAGCGCCAGTGAAGTTTTATAGGTGATTAAGATATCAAATACTGAAGTGACGGAGATGAGAACGGCTCCACCTCGGTTCAGCATGCCTACGGTTATAAAAATAAATTTAGCACGCATTTATGTTTACACCAATGTAGTTTGTTCGAAACGTTGACAACTCTGCTTGTTAGGGCACAAAATACACAAAATACAAAAGCTAATGAGGTTTTATTGCAAGAACCTCGAAAAAAAACTGGAATAGATCGTAAAGTCATAGTTACCTATTTAGATACTTATAACCCATCTTTATGTTATACCTTTTTATTTCCTGCCTACTATAATTTCGCGGCAGTACCCTGCGTTCAACCAGGGGTGATTGTTTTTATGGACGCAAAGAGTTCACCTGAACGAAATACTCAGTGTAATTGGAGACGTCCATATTTCGAAACCCATCCATTTCTTCTCTACCCGAGCAGATACCACGTGTAATCCAGGTTCTAGTCTTTCTTTCATTCGATTCGTTTTCTAGCAACCATCATCCACGACACTGTTCGGATTTTGCATGCGGCTTCAACTGATGCTTGAGAATTTTGGCCTTCTTTAGAAATGCAGTTGAGTTCTGGTCGAGTAGATGCTTTCTGGCACCCTGTTACAGCCGTGCTGAGACGTTCCTAGATCCCCATCACAGCCAGTCGACAACCTTTGTGCATTGGGGGATGCTCTTCGCAGATGTACGGCATCAATTTTTTCCTTTTTCTTCAATTTGTTTCGCTACATTTGGTTGATGGGAAGTTTCGTCTGCCATGGGCGTAGTCAAACCTACTCCTGCTTGTACTATCGGCAACCTTGCACAATGGCACCCTTCCAACTTCAAACTTAAGGAAGCGATTTATTTCACATTTAAATGCAATTTGCCGTTAAGCAACAGTTCTTTGTGATATAATTCCAAATAGCAGCCATCCGACGTTGTAAATTTCAGGTACTGAAAGCACTAGAAGAGTACTTGGCTGGTCAAACAGAAACAGTGGTGACCGGAGGAGATACCGAGAGCGTTGAAATGCCTACACCTCTCACAAGATCCAATTCTTTGTTAGAAACCCCGGTTCCTTCAAATCTGCCTCCTGCTCCAAGCGATCAAGTCAAGGAGGCCAAGGAGTCGCAAAACAACTACGTTACGCCACAGAAATAACCTTTTGGATATAATTATTGAAATGATGCTACTACGATAGGGATCACCTGCAACATTATGCATTTTACGTTGTACATTAACGATGGTTCGATTTCAGTGATCAAAACTGTTCTGCTACCATCAATAATGTCAAATGGTAAATGAATATTTCTTTCTATTCTTTCTTCCTATTTCTATCACTTCCTTGCTCTACCAGAGCTTATACTGCTAATATTTAGGAGGTTTTGAAAAGAACGAAAAGATAGAGGATAAAGCTAATGGCGTTGATCAATGCCTGAGGGATGCCCCATTCGACTTCATTAAGCATCGTTAGAGGTGACTGAATGCATATTCGGTCTATGCAATGACTCGTGGTGGCCTACCGATGTATCGAGCCAGTGCTGTTATCCTCCCAGACAAGTCTGGTACCAATTTGCCGAACCCGGAGAGATAGAAGGCCTGGTGGGCCCATGGGAGCAGAGATCGATTCCACGTGTGCGGGGCGCCTCCGGCCACTGCACAACGCACGACATTGAAAATGAACTAGCTTTAAGAAAGGTAATTTATTTCCTATGCGGTAAATTATTCAAAACAATAGAGTGCAAGTTCCAACACTTACCACCTGCTTCGTAAGAATTTATTGCGAAATTACACATGTACAAATAACACGTCTCAATGAAGTTTTTACACACACCTTATCATCGGTGTGCTTAGAGCAAAACAAAAGAGCATCACTACAAAGCAAAGTCCGGTTGCAGTTAATCTTCCATCGGTAACAGATATAGTTTACAGTTAACGAATATACAATTCTCAGAGGAGGATTCTTAGAGGCATTTCTGATATGCGAAAATGCATATAACAGGACGACGAAAACGATTAGATAGGAATAAAAACCGCTATTGAGATAATAGAAAAAAGAACTAAGGAGATTAGCACAGTTAGTGATATGAACGACGACAGCACTGCAACGGCGATCGTAGAAAGAACAGCGGTGGTACAGTGGTTAGTGAAGCCTTGTCGCCCATTTTAAATCGTCTTCTCTAGGTTTCATTCCCGTCAACGCTGTCACTACGGTTTCGGCTCTCCTCCAGAAACCTGCAGCATGACCAACCTTTGGCTTATGCCAATCATACCTTATTAAGCGCGAAATACAATGTTTTAAGCACTAATAAAAGGTAAAGCGAACAAAGTGTTCGGCTTCAATCTCAACGATTCGGATGACCTATTAAGCGTCACAGAGGTGACTGAATCCACATTTGGACTACACAATGACGTCTGGTGGCCTGGCGATAAATTAAGTTAATGATTTCATTCTCCCTGACAAGTATGGTACCAATTCGTCAACTCCAGAGGGTTGTCAAATTCGTCAATCGATTTCCCAGAGTGCTGGATCGTATCAACGAGCATGTATGTATTGCAGAACACCTCTAATCACTGCGTTACAGCGACTTTGAAAACTAATCGATATACCAACTCGAATAATTAGAAATAACCAGTCTTCTTCACAGATGCTACCGAATGATGGTCGAGTCGGTTAATTCTAGAATCCTGGTATAGCAGTGCTACGGCGTTCCCAGGTATTCATCACAGCCTGTGATAGGAGAGCTCTGCCTCTGTCAATAGGAGTGCTAACTCCAAGGAATTCTAGTTCTAATCAGTTTACTGATCTAGGAGGGATGGTAGGCTTGGTTAGCAAGGTAGGGAGACGAAAAAGTGTCTAACGCATATTGAATAGCATCTGCAAGGCTGCGCTATCCGCTATCGGTAGTAGATTATTTTGTGCAAACTTGCTCTCGCTTTCATAAAAGATCCGACAGTGAGTTTTCTACAGCGATTTCTTTCATATCAACTGGAAAAACGAATGCAGAAAAAGGAAGTCATACAAATTTAAAAATCCGTTTGCTTAACCGCTTCTCAATTTCGACGGATTGAGTAGTCAGTTTGCATTAAATAGGACTGAAATTGTTCAAGAACGTGTCAGTAGTCGCAAATGGACCAAGAATATTTGATCTAGCCACCAGATCAACTCAGATCTACCAAGTCTCCATTGCTGCAGTGAAACTAAACCAGAAGCAAGACACTACATAGTCGAATACTTGATACTCGATATTTGAACGGCCCGTCCTCACTAGTTGTGCGGGCCCCAGCATAAACACCACTTTTCGGAGATTTGCTGGTTAAGCCATTGTGGTTCCCTGGAATCACGACAACAGCCTGGCCAAAGTCTGCCCCAGATCCTCACCACCACAGGCAGTCGCAGCCCATGTGGATCAGAGGGAGATTTACCACCATGCGACTTTGATACCAAGACGGTGGTGGATCCTGGTATTGGTTTACTCTTAGCTAGGCTTCCTAATGGAAACGCCGGACTCCTTTTCAGCTTGGGAGACCCTCTCGCGAAGACGAATCCTCCCGCTGCACATCGCAGTTCGATACCCAGGAACACCTAGCCACGATAAGACGGTGAAGCGTTGCGAGCACATAGTTGAATGGCTGTTGAAATACAAAGTACAAGACTCAAAGTCCAATTCTCAAACTGCCAACGAGTATAATTTCCAAAATTTCTTCCAAGAAGACGATAAACACTGAGCTGCTAAAATGCCACGATATGTCATGCTAACGCAAAAAAATATGGCGCGTGTGGCGCAGTGGTCGGAGGTGCCCTGCGACACACACACATTGAATCGATCCCCGCACCCATGGCTCACCAAGCCTTCCATCCTTCCGGAGTCGGCAAATTGGTACCAGACTTGTCTAGGTGGGTAGCAGCACCGGTTCAATAGATCGGTACGTCACCGCGAGTCATTGTAGAGGCCAGATATGCACTCAATCACCTCCAACGATGGTTAATGAAATCGAGTGCACGGCGCATCCCTAATGAATTGCCGAGAGCTTTATCGTTTTAAAAAAGTACTGTACATACCAATACATTCCAAAGGGTAATTCAACCATCCGGTAGTAATGCAATAGTAACATGCATGTGGAGCGATGTGGTGAATCTGAAGCCATAAAAATGAGCACTTCATAACACATATTTGGATAAAGTGAAAATATTTATGACCGAAAACTTGCCACATAATAAATTACATTACGTCTCTTAAGTGATATCCTAATATTCATTAACCTAGTTAAAAAGTTGTACAAATTCAATAGTAATTCATTAGCCTGAAGCATAAATCTTGGTCGTTCAATGAACAACTATATGAAGGAGAACCTCCTTTATTAGGAATGGCGCTCTACGTTCATAGATTTTCATTAATTTATGTAGTGTCCATTAAAGCAATGTATTAAAACCTACTTTATGATGAGACCGTGGCAGTATTATGTGCGCTTTCTGAAGTAACACGACCCAACGAGAAAGGTTGAAATAGGTGTGCGACCATTTGTGGATCTAAAATAAAAGTGAAACGACACACTTCAACAATGTGCAAGAAAATGTAAAACGATTTTAAAAAATAATAGTACTGCACCTGGACAGTCTAAAGTGATGGGTAGAAATCATAAAAGCCTTTTGAAATATTGCTACGATCCACGACGTTGATACAGCACAACTTCCCATCGTGCGCTTATTTTGGGACAATCGCTAGAGGTAGAACAAAACAAAACGGAACAGGATATAAGTATCGTACCTGATTTGTCATCGCCACGTAGATACCGAGTAACAAGATGTACCAATGCAGTGCGGCCCATTGTCGTAACTGTTCCTGTTCCATGGTGAGTTGCTGATAGAATATGTGCGTTAGATTTGGAATGCAGAGCATAAAATTGTCGCCGTTCACCTAAACAAATCGACTCGGTATAGGAGAAAAAAGGATTCCGTTCTGATCAGTAGTCTCTTAGGGATGTGCCATGCATTGGACTTCATTCATACCACCGCAGTGGTGACTGGATGCATATTTGGTTCATGCGACACCCTTTAAGGGCCTATCGATGTATCAAATCAGAATTTTTTTGATTACGCAGAGAAGCTGGATGTAATCTTTTGACATTGCGGTGTTGGAGAGCTTGGGTTGGAACAGACACGGGACTGAACCTATAATTATGTAAGTGTTGTACTTCACTTCTAACCACTATACTGCGGACATCTTGATTCAATATAAAAAAAAAACTAAAATCGAAGAACAGAACGATAGCCTTGGAGAAAAGGGACACACCATTTTAAAGATCTTGATACCACCGTGTGAGCTTGACAAGGGTCATGAGCATCAGCTACACAGAATCGAAAGAATATATATATCAGGCATTGAATAAGCTGTGGTACTATTTACAGTATATGAATTTATATTAGATATAGATTTACTGTAACATAGATTTGAGAACTGGTGCACACAGATTACCAAAGGAACACCACAATATGAAATGGCTAGAAATAGTGACGATAACGTAACTATGAACTAATCGCAGCTAAATGAACAACAATTGAGGACTGTAAATGAAACCTTAAAAACAAACCTCCACAAAGTCATGTCGAGTGATAGCCGTCGGATCCACATGATGTTCACGAAACGGCCGAATGAACATCTAAACTCTGCAGTAAAGTTGTCTCTCAACATTCAGTATTTTGTATCACACCGTCCTCATCTACATAAAAACTTCGACTCTGAAGCATTTCAGGAAAGACTGAATATATATATATATATATTTGTTTCTACTTCTGTTCAGCAAGCACGAGGTGCTATTTTATTTCTTTATTTACGCACAAGCTGACGTTTCGGCGGATTTCGCCTTCCTCGGAGCCTGGAAGGGTCAAGTTGACAGCAACCACTCGGCCAAACACCTCCATAACCAAACAGAGAAAACGCTAAACCAAGATTTCAATCACATTTAGCATGGCTCTGCACACTCACCACTTTCTATGAGTCCTCCACTGAGTATGCCGCGTGAAGACTGACCGCACAGAATTCACATGGAAGCGTAATGTGCCTCTCCCATCAGAATAACAGGTTTATAACCTGTTATACTCAGTGGAAGACTCATAGAAAGCGGTGAGTGTGCAGAGCCATGCTAAATGTGATTGAAATCTTGGTTTAGCGTTTTCTCTGTTTGGTTATGGAGGTGTTTGGCCGAGTGGTTGCTGTCAACTTGACCCTTCCAGGCTCTGAGGAAGGCGAAATCCGCCGAAACGTCAGCTTGTGCGTAAATAAAGAAATAAAATAGCACCTCGTGCTTGCTGAACAGAAGCAGAAAGATGTAATCAATCAATGCCGAGGTTAATAGAAAGTCGGACTTGGGATATATATTTGTATCATAATATGTAATCATAACATATAATCACTCGAGATCTGTCGATTAATCAAATTCCCTCAGGTATATCCCTTTCACTATACTCCAGACATTAGGACGAAACGTCATGCACCATACATTTCCTAGCCAGTTCATGTATATCATTACTTTGAAATAAAGACATTCCACCCGGGCAAAGGTAGGAAGCCCACCCCTTAAGAATCAGGAAACCCATCCACACTTGCCCGTCTAAAAAACTGTATAAAGACCGAGATAATACTGGCACCAATATGTTGACCCAGAATGGATGGTGGGTTTGATGAGCCAAGTGTGTGGAGTTGAATATGAAAACACACAAATTGCAGAGAACCTTTAAATAGTGCGATACACTGGCCTTCAACCCTCAACGCTACAAAACTACAAACTTTTTTCCTCACAAAAGATGTATAACTTAGATAAATATGTCACTTAGACCGAAACTCTTATTAAGAGGACTGGATTAATTTTTCAAAAAAAAACAGAGCTCGAATTTGCACAAAATACAAACTGACAAAGAAAATACAATACGAAGACTTTTAATGAATGGCGCGATTTCTGGAAAACAACTGCTTTTCTAAACCTCGAAATAACCTGTGTCACCTCCCGTCACCTGTGGTTCCGATGACTGTCAAGTGACTCGAGCTGTCTCCTATAGTTCTTTCATTTCTCCCTGTAGCGTAGAAGAGCAGCCCTGCTTGCTATGGAGGTTCTTTGGGCATCATATCTTCCATAAATTTCGTTAAGAACTCAGACCATTAGATCGGTGGTTTCATGAAGTACTTTTGACATTCCAAGAAATCCAGTCACTAGATGTCCTTGCCTATTGGTTGTCGTTCAAACTCATTATGTGTACAGCCAACCTCATCTTCGAAAGTTTGGCTTATAGGACGGTGCCTGCCACTATTGATCGGTGACGTAGATCTACGCATCGGGTCCTCTCTCATGCATATGTGATACGAAATGCTCCTAGCAAGGTCCTCTTGACTGTGCGTTCTATAACGTTCCTCACATTCCTCACATAGCAACAACGTTTCTGACGCAAACGTTAGGGGAGACAGAATGGTGCAACCGTAAAGGTGGATATGGAGTCGGGTGTTCTACGTTCACCTCACTACATCCTCGACGCTCCTGACACCTCCCACGCCGCTCGCTTTCTCCTGCTCAACTCTGGGTCATTATAGTTCATGTTGATTTTCCGAACATCATACACGAAGCTGCACCATTCGGGGACATTCATTCCGTTGAGCGTTAATGAGGCATACTTAACCAATCCGTTCCTCATGAACACCGTTTTTCTGAGATTTAGTCGAAAACCAATCCCTTCACAGGCGCAATCAAAGTCGGTAAGCACTCGTTTAGTCTCACTCACGATTGGTATTATAAGAACGATTTCATCAGCAAAGCGATGATGGTGTAATTGCCGATCATCGATTTTCACTCCCATGTTGTCCCATTCCGTTGTTTACGTAACGTTCTCGAAGATGGTAGTAAATAATTTTGGCGAGATGGTACCGCCTTGCGTAACCCCTGTTTTAACGTCGATGTTAGAATCGTTGTGGAGTGGTGATATCTTGGCTATAAAATCTTTATACAGGTTAAGAAGAATCTTTATATCCTGACTAGGAACGCCCTCACTCTCCAAGGTTTTCATGACTGCTTTCAACTTATTTGAATCAAATGCCTTCTTTAAATCGATGAAAGTGAGATAGAGCTGTCTTTTGTACTCCCTTGATACTTTAGTGAGTCTTGTGAGTTTTGAGTTTTCGTGTAGATGTAGCCAACCCACCGAATCCTTTTGGAAACTATGCCTTCTCACATGGCTGCCCATCGTCCAGTGTTCTGCCAATCCTGTCGAGGATGACTCGCGTTAAAAGTTTGTTGACGACAGACCGTAAGCAGATTGGGCGATAGTTGCCGACATCGTGGAGGTCACCTTTCTAGAACAACAGCACAGCGTTGCTGGTCTTCCACTAAGTAGGAAAACCGCAATCAGACAGGTAGCGTGTGAGGAACCAACCAGTGTGTTTATGAGGACTGGCTGGAGGTTCACCAGATGCTAAGATCTTATCCTGTGCGGAACTGGTGTTGCTCGATTTTTCACAGACGAAACGGTATGTCGGATTTCAGAAGCGAGAACCCGTGGTACCTCATATCCATCCTCCTTTATGTCACATGAGCGAAGAAGGAAGTCGCTATTGAGGAGATCCGAGTGGTAGTCGTGAATGATTTTCACCATTGCCCTTCTGGATGCTGTAACTGTTCCGTTTGGGCGTCGCAGTGCAATAGTCTGGGTTTTCTGAATGGCGAGCCTTTGCCAATGCTTTTTTCGACCACCGCATCTTCGACCAAAAATGCTGCTTTTTGGCTGCTAGTTGTCTGCAGCTCGTGCGATTCCACGCTGGCGTGCCCAAGAGTTTCTGGAGACGGAAGTGTTTTAGTGACTTTCAAACTATCAACTCTCATAGAGGTAACATGAAGACATTGAATGAGCTAATCACATTCCTCGTCGATCTTACGAAGAACGGCATCTTCCCAACAGGCAACTGAATAATGAACTGAATATATCCTAATCCGCGGCGGTTTTGGGACTTCTTTTTTCGAATTTAGCGGCTTTTTCTCCTTTCCGCCAGAAATGAAATCTTGCACGAAGAAGGCGGTGGCCTGATCCAGTGTAGAATTTTGGGACAACAGCGGCATCGGTTAGGCAAAACTTTCGATTTACTATGATGTGGTCAATTTCGCCATGGTACTCTCCATTGGTAGACTCCCACGTCCAGCGATGAGGATGGGGTTTCTGGAATTACAAGTTACCATGAATGGTCTTGGTCGTCATGATAAACTCAGGCAGCCGTTCATCCTGCTCGTTCCGTTCTAAACAGTGGGTTCCAACGTGATATTCTTCTAGGTCCAGTCTTAAGATTAAAATCTTCAATGATTACCTTAAGCAATCTATGGTCTTCTCTGTAGAAGTTCTTCAAGACCATACAGAACGCTTTGACTTCGTCTTTGGCATAGCCTGATGTCGTCGCGTAAACGACGAAGATTGTCAAAGCCAGTATTGGTCTACATCTTTTCAGCCACAAATGTCCGATTCGGCTTGCTAGCTGCTCGAATGGATCGATGTTCATAGCCAAACTCTTGTTGACGAAAACTCCCACGCCGCTGACTCCTCTACTATTGCATATTCCGGTGAATAGTTACGGTTTCACAGACGACATTGAATGGGTGACGCCTTATCGCCTCGGCCAATACGATGACGTCATACCTATTCTCCTTGCCTGCATAATCAAGTCTTCTATTGAAGACTCAGATGCAGGTGTGCGTTCATTCTCGGTCCAGACCGTCACTTTAGTCGTTTGCCATCTAGGCAGCCTAGAATGGCTCTGGGGTTTCAGCAGCCTCTCCGTACTCGTCCTACCCAACGCTGCCGAATTATGGGCTCCTTCGGGGTCAGGAAAACAAGGTCCACTTATTTTACTGTGTCTTTCAAAATATTTCACCAAAATCCTGTTCTGAAAATGAAGAAACACTCAAAATAATTGACATGTTCCTAAGATTTTTGAATCATTTTTCCTTTTCAAAACTAACAGAGAAAATGGCTCCATAAACTCCTTGAGAAAACAAAAAGTTCGAAATTTCTTTCTCCTCTTTTCAAGAAAACGAAAGACATTTTGCCACTGAAGTTACGGCACCGAGAAAATGGAACTGAAAAGAGGTCCGAAGATAGTAATCACCCACCCTACCAAAGTATGTATCCACACTGCCAAACGTGTCAGCTCCCCAATGAACTAAACCAGATGCGAAATCTGCTGTCATCACTCCAAGTACGGCACAAATTAGCACTGAACCTGAATTAAAGAAGGTCTTGAAATGATCTCAACTAAAGCACATGCAGTAAAAGAAAGGTAGATCTCAATCTATACAGAAACTATGTCATTAGTTTATGGATGATTAGTTTCTAGTTTGCCCACCTATGGGAGCAAAGAAACGCAGTGGTTATAGGCACCGTTAATAATACGCACAATGTCCCTGACTGGACCCTGCACAGACTAACCAAACATCGAATACATCCAAAGTCCGTAAATCGACAGCGGATTATTGTTTGTCCAGCGCTCCTTTCGACTCAAAAGGATTGGTAACTGCTGGTGGAGAAGACCAGAGAACATATCAGCACGTCTATACAGGATTTCAAGAGAATCTACTCAATTATCATTCAACGACATTTATGAATAACATCAAATCTTCAAGCAGCAATGGAATCCACACGAAAAGCCGAAGGCCTTCGTGAATGATGAATGATAGAAAACGAGTTGAGTGGGAGAAGAGGATGGGCACAGTGATGTTGGCCCATGTAGAAGTCAGCGATCAGAGCTTCGCTTGATTTAACCGGGTCAGTATTGCGTAGATGAAAGCAAGCTATGATAATGCCGAAAACCTTCTCATTGAAAAAGAGCATAAATAAACACTATAGCCGAGTAAAGTGTCAAAAGAGTTCGTTACTTGTCACCCAGGATTTTCTCCACTTTCTCTTACAAAGGATGAACTTATTGGAGCGTGTAAGGAGTAATCTCAGTAATTTTCTACAACAGCTTCTAAGTGGAACGTCAGGTTAGATTTAATTTCTAACTGGGCATGAGGATATAACACATCTTTCGGTGTGTCAAATACAACCGCAAAAATTCTAAGACATGAGTAAAACTCTGAACTTCACGCAGGCTTCAAACCCGCGATTACTCTTGTCGGGAACCATCAAACTCATGTCGATTTTTGCTTCCCAAATCACTCTCGTTGATAGATGATATCTCATAGCGTCGATAAAGTGTAAATAGGCTGAAAGAAAGGCAAAGCAAGAGCCTCCACTGATATGGTGGTTAGCAGGTGAGCCACCGGTAAGGGTAACACGAGTCCGAAGCTCACACGAGGTCCTAAATTTTGTCCTCAAGGAATAGTTTACATTTACCGATGCCCCGAAAATTAAGACATTCTTTTATATGGTTGGTTTTGATAAAAACAAAAACAATTAAACTCAATTCGTTCTCAAACAAACCCCAAATAGAAGAATCCCAGCTCCTTAGTAAGTTCACGAACACCAAGACGAAGAGAACGGACGCGACAACGATAGACACTTGTTCTTGCAAACGTTTCTCTGAAAATAAAAGATTTCGCAAAACAGTACAACTTTGCTAGTACTGGTATTTAATATTTATGTAATAGATCGATCACTATACTATCGAGTTTGGTGCACCCACAAAAGGTGTCACGTTGTTGCACCAACAAAAACGAAACTCAGTGGACTAAAAACAAGCGCTTCCACAAAATATTCAGGAGACATTCAAACGCAAAAGGTGAAGAACATATTGTAAAACAAATAATTTTGAATACGACATCTAAAATATGAATAAGGGATATGGTAACAAAACTTGACAACTGTTTCTAAACGAAAACTGTGCTGAAGCACACTGATGAACGCATAGTCTGTAAAGGCCGAGCCACATTGAACTGGATGCTTACAGTGATTTATTATTTAATTATTTCATTGTAAAAAAAAGCTGTGCCCAAGTATTGAACTTTACTGCCAAAGTACACCTTCAACACCAATAGTCTTTCGCGAGGAAATGAATACGTTGGAAGAGGTGAGATTTTTTCAGAAATTATCAAGTATAGCGAACGTCTCTTTAACTAGCCACGTTTGGTACAAAGTGCGTGTTAGATAAGCTACAGAGTGAGTAAGAAAACTGAGGTAAAAAGGCTCTGTGTAGCAAAACAAACCAATGAAAAGAAATGTATTGAACAATATGCACTTTTATATAATGCTGAGATATTTGCAAAACTCCGGACAGCAGGTGTATGCAGTGGTGATTGCTGATGGCAAAAGATAGACAGAACTAGCTGAGAGACAGGCAAAACGAAGGACCCGGATGGTGTGGTGGTGAAGTGCGCTACTCCACGGTAAGGACAATAGCGCGCGTTCGTTCTCCACCGCATACACCTGCGGTCCGGAGTTTTGCAAATCTCAGCATTACATACGAGTTATATTTCGCAACATACCCTGCCATTAAAAAAAGAAAAAGGCAGTAAATAAAAGAGTTAGGAATATGCACTTTGTCGACTTTCAAGGATGATCGACATGTCCGCTGTATAGTGAAATTGTCTACGTATGAGACAATTGTGTGGGCCTGAAGACATGAGAACAACTTGGAGTTTCGTCGCTGCATTTACCCAGTTTCACAATTTCATAACAGAGTAATATTTTCGAGAGCTTTGATGGAGATAACAGCGTTGAAAAAGAGGAAGATCGTCAAGGACTAGATGTCGTCGACAGCTGGAGACCTTTATCCCAGATTCGCACGCAGCGTTCAAGACCTTTTCGAAGAACTATGCTCACTGAACTCAGTTAAACGCAGACTATAGTCGAATTCACAATTTACAATTTTTTACTATACCCTACATCATACATTACATCATACTCATCACACATATACATCATACTCTGCCTTGAAAAATCATTATAGGCAGCAAATAAAAGGTTAGCATTGTGATTCTGACTACAACGCCAGCTTAACTAGGTTCAATGTCGATTTGTGCTCCCCAGACCAATCCAGCTGAATGGGTGACTGCTCATGGCGGCGTTAGGTAGAAAACTAGTTGAGAGAAATACAAAGCAAGGGCCTCGGTGGTGCAGCGTTTAATACCCGAGCCCCCGGAGGGGGTAATCGTGGCTCGATCTGGGCACGGGGTCCAAGTTTTGCGATTATTTCAGCATCGTTGTGGTTGTATTTCACAGCATAACTTGCCGTGAAAAATTATAGTAGGCAAGAAATAAAACGTTAACACTACAACTTTTTATCTCCTCATTTTTTCCTTTAAATATCGGAACACATCGATGGAACTGGAATGAGAGAAAGGATAAAGGATACAGTAACCGGCATTGATCAATCGTTGAGAGATACGTTATGCACTCAACTTCATCAAGCTTGGTAGAGGTGACTGAATGCATTTGTGAAAGAAAGATTCACATTCCAGCGCCGGACCACGTCCTAACTACACCTATTTTTTGACTTATCCAAAAAAGTATGTAACAACTAGTTAGTGAAAAGTACTTAGAAGATTTATTAGCTCAAAGGCCTATAGAACTAAACAACGATATTCGTTGATGAACAACTCAATACAGTAAATAATAATTGAACAAAGCAACGATCATCAGAGAATACCAGTGCCAATTTTCGTCACCTTACTTCCTTGATACAAGAATGACCCGTCCTCACTGGTTATGCGGGCCCCAGCGCAATGTCCACTTTTCGGAGCTTTGCTGGTCAATCCATTGTGGTTTCTTGGAATCCCGAGGTCAACCTGGTTAAAGTCTGACCTAGGTCTTCGCTAACACAGGCAGTCGCAGCCCTTGTGGATCATAGGGAAATTTGCCACCATACGAATTTGATACTAGGGCGGTGGCGAATCTTGGTATTGGTTTACTCTTAGCTAGGCTTCCTTATGGAAACGCCGAACTCCTTCTCAGCTTGAGACATCCTGCTAGTGGGATGAACCCCGCTGTACATCGCAGCCCAGCACCCAGGAACAACTCCCCGCCACTATGAGGCGGTAAACCGTTACGAGGTTCGTCATCTTACTAGAGTTTTCAAAAAGAGCTACATTATCATTAACACAAATCAGTGAAAAACTTCTTACTCTATATATCTATAATTTATAGTGACTAATTGTCTAGAATAGCACCCATTTTTCCTTACTACCGCACATTTCCCATGCTGATCTCTACTATTAACTGAATTATAAATTTTTGAAATTACTATGTGGTAATGTTAATATGTTAGGATAGTATACCTCTACTGTACATGGATGCCAACGCCTTCGCTCCGGCGTGTTGAGGACCCCATCTTGGCGCTGCGGCACCCATCACCGAGTTCACATTACCGTTTGGGTCATCTTCAGGCATTGACGGTAACTTTGACTGGTCGATATCTTCATCGAGACTTGGAGCAGGATCGGGATACATGAACCTGATTTTAGACTACAAAGTTTTATTTTCACACAAATTCTCAAACTCTACTATGTACGAGTAGCAAAGAAGCATCACAATTTAGAAGCAAGCTAAAAAATTATTTAGTATTTAGGTGACCTTCCTACAAAAGAAAAAAAGGTGAGAAGATACCAGCGTTCTCTGAGAGGTCTTGTTTATGAGTTCTGAAACAGCAGTGTATAACTTGAATACTTGAGTCCTCCCCATGGCACCTTGAAACCGTATCAAAACTCACGGCAGGCGAAAAACGATGAAAGTTGAGCATATGCCGAGAGGAAAATATTGTGGAATGGCCATCCAGATAGATTTTTGAAGATTATATGAACAAAAAAAATGTAGACATAAGCTACCATAGTTCTGTCGAGGAGAAAAAAAGCTTGGGCGACGATCTATGTTCAACATCAATCACCTCTATGAAGGTTTTGGATCCTGACTTTTCTGCAGTACACTCCAGGCTGTTAGAACGTAAGCATAGTTGTTGACTTCGGCAACTCAGTTGAGACGAAAATGGCATGCACAATGACAACAAATTTCTATTAACCATTGCTTCAATCTGACGTATTCGTTTCAAAAAAAAAAGCGTAAACGAAGCATACAGACGACGCCTAACAAACCGAAGAAGAAAGAAAAAATTGGGTTTGAAGGCGAAGGAAAATCCAGTTAATGAAGCATCGCCTGTAGGATAGAGAATGCGAAATTGGAATAAATGCCTTATGGAGGCTTGTTTTCCATTCATCAAGGAAGGACTGTACAAAAGACGAAAACGATTAGTACAGATTGCTTCCGAGTCGTTCAGAACCGCCAACTAGCAAAATGAGATTTCCGTCCGCGCTCCGTGATATTCAACATGACATCTCCAGTCTCCACTGTGCAGCTGACAGATGGACTAATACCATAGCCACGTTAAAGGTTGTGCTCGAATCTTTATGTGCCATATGACGCATTAAAGAATCTACAAGCTTTAACGTTGTGTTGGCTAGTTTAACGAAAGCTTCGCGATCAAACCACATAACAAAAGTTGAGCATATGAACATGGGTCACTCAGAAAAAATGAAGGCTTCCAGGATGGAAAGACGAACTTCTTGTTGACTATAACAATCAGTTGGACTTGCACATCTCCGCCTGACCTCTCGAATGAGGAACAAAACTTGCATACGAAGCATCCTCGAAAGAGTATCACCTCGAAAGAGAGCATCCCCAGGACAAAAACAGTCGAGAGGAAACGAAACGAATGGAGTGGATACGGGGATTCTCATAACATTCTTAGCGACCTTTTCTCAACTACGCAAGCAAATCATTGTGAAAAGATCAGCTGCACTAAAGAAAGCCTTATCTTAAAATCTGACATTCTAGCGCCAGATTGTTATTGCTGGTCTATAGAGAATATATTCGCCACGAATTCGCTAGCGATGTTGTGTTGATAATATTGAAGTCAAAAAATCCTACATTTTCTCCTCGTCCTGAATGGAATTCTCCGAGCACTGCACAGGTTCCGAGTTAGACATCCTGAAACATAACACCATAGAGTTCTAAGCACCATTCTTATGCGAACCATAACTGCAGAATATCGTAAGTATTAATAAAGGAAAGAACAACAGAGCACCATAAAACAAATTTGACAAAATAAGAAACGAAGCCGAATAGTGGGAAATCACTGGTTCATTGAAACGTCACGTTAATTTAGGCAAGAGCAACCAAGAGCTAAAAAAATTCACAGTGTTTATTTTGCAAAAGAACAGGCAAACGCTTTGAACAGGTCACAACCAAATGGATGGTGATCACATTTCGATTCAATAAAAAGGTAAAGGATAAGGTCTACGGCGTTAACAAACCCCTGAGAAATGAGCCATGCATTTAACGCCATTCGTAGCATTTCAGAGGTGACTGAATGCATATCTACTCTGTACAGTGATAGAATTTCAGAGAAGTTTCATTGCCAATCCTGGAGAGATGGAACGCTTGCTGAGCTCTGGACACGGGATTGAACCAATGATCGTGAGTGTATTGCGGGATGCATCTAACGACTCTACGACACGTGTCTATTTGGTTCCAATATGTTCATGAGTTTCTTGACGTATAGAATGGAAAATTGGGCCGAATAATGAAAACCACATGACATTAGTGTAGGCGAATAATTTAATGCATTATCCTTTGAAGAAAGTTTTCAACAACCGACCGACGCTAGGGGTGCCCTATGATAAGCATCATTGAAAAGCACTTAATAAAAGTTAGCATAAGTCATATATGTGAAAAACTTTTCACATCAGAGATAACTGTCCAAATATTTTCAAAATAAAGCATTTAAAAAATTCAAAGCTCCTACAGTGAGCAAAACTTAGAACGTCAACTGGGCTTCAAACCCGCGATTTCATTTTCCGGTGGCACACGCGCTATTCACCGCATAAACCAAGGCAACTGATTTGTCGTTCTCTTACATAATTCTGCTAAACTGTTCAAAATTCATGCCTACCACGAATCGCTGAATCAAAGAAAAAATTCTTCAGAGTTACCTATTTTCCTTCAGAAATGATGAAGATAAAAGATTCGATTGAAGCGAACCAATTCATAGCAAAAAAAGAACCCGTATCACGAGCTCAACACATACGAACGCTATGGTTTTCTTAGGACCCTAAGGACCTTCATGGTGTTATGTCACTAAAACGAAATTCATATATCTCCTTTCTAAACAACTATACTGGTCCAGTGGGTCGCGAAGCTGTGCAGTACTTGCATTTTCTTTTGCTCGACTTCCCACTGGATCGACCAAGCCCTACTCATTCAAGGCTAGCAAACCGGTACGAGGTTAGTTTGGGAAAAGCTTGCTCAGATCCACAAAGCCTGTAGTGAACATTTGAGAATGCTCCACCAGGGTTATTCCAGGGTTCTAAAAAGAATAAGGTCGACTAAATATTTAACAACACTGAAGAAGAAGACGAAATATCGAAGTGGAAAGGTGCGATGGATCGAAGCACACTACAATAGTCCCAGATTAGGACATACAAGAGAGGCAATAAGGCTCTATATCACAAGTTATTCGTGGTAAAGAACGACAGAAGCCAAGCTCTTAAGCTTAAAATTCGAAACAATTTTAATCAAGAAGAGTTGGGCGATTCTGGACTTGACAAAGATGACCCACTGAAACACGTTCCGAAGTCATAGAAAAAGATAAAGAAGGGAAGACAGTGAATACTTGGCCTCTAGGGCAGAAAAAGCAGAATTATTGAACATCTTGGAAGTGGGCGAAACAATCACATTACAAAAGCACTTTCATCGAAGTTAACAAAATGGTCGAATAACTGTAACGTCTGCTACGGATGTTGACCATTCGAAAGCACGACAACGACGCCTGAACATTTGTCGTCGTACAACCAACATTGTAAAAGTAACTCGGTCCCGCTTATCACGCTTGCTGGGCCTCTATCCGATCAACTGCCACTCTTTTAAATACTTCAACCATTATATACTGAGGAAGCCCTCAATAATCAAACGAACAGTTGCTTAAAATACTTTCACATATAACTTTAATGATGCTGAGATATTTGCTAAGCTCCGGACTGCGGGTCTCTGCGGTGTGGAACGAACGCGCTATTGTCCTTTCCGGCGAGTAACACGTTCACCACCACACCATGCGGGACCTTCGTTTCGCCACTGGATTCGTTGCCGATTTGGGCTCCCCAGATCAATCCCGCTGACGGGTGGTTGCTGATGGCAAAAGATCGATAGAACTAGCTGAGAGACAGGCGAAACGTAGGACCCGCATGGTGTGGTGGTGAACGCGTTACTCCCCGGAAAGGACAATAACGCGTTCGTTCCCCACCGCAAAGACCCGCGGTCCGGAGTTTTGCAAATAGTTTTGCAAATATCTCAGCATCATCAAAGTTATATTTTGCAATATACGCTGCCGTTAAAAAAAAGAGTAGGCGATAAATAATAAGTTAAAATTGTGATTGCTTTCACATAGTTGATAGCTTCCGAGAGTTTAAAATTAAGGCTATGTAGATTCTAAAGGCTTTTATTTCGAACAACACAGTTTACCACAAAGGATAAAAAATGTGTATGTGAAGCTGAAGCTTACAAACGAACGTTGACTTTCTTAAAAAGTGAGTAGAACAGCTCACGACCACTTTTGAAACGAACAAAAAACCTGTCTAGAGGTTAGAAAGTTGATATGGATAAGGGATAAGAGAAAAGAAGTTGATTATTCATATAACGAACAAATACTGGAACGGAAGTAAGATTTTTGGAATGGTCAACACAGGGTAGCTCAACTTAGTAACAAAAACATAACACTCAAAGCCAGCTGACAAGCTGTAAGTGAGTGCCCAAGTGCTCGGCAGGTACACACCTAGATCTGGCCGAATACCATCTGAAAAGACGAAAAAGAATAGATAAGAAAGAAAAAGAAAGTTGTGGGAAATAGTTTCCAAAGTCCGGCAGAGATGATCGGAGCAATGGTGGTTTTCAATATTTGGAGAAAAAATCTAATATAAGCAACATGATGGATTCTGGACAAACAAATTTAAATGCACAACATTGCAGAGCACAAACGCGTTTGCGAGAATTTCAGATAGTAGAGCCGGGTACATTCGTATCCGAATATTTCTGGAAATTCGGACTCCATCGGAGGAAAATTCAACTCAGGGAAATACTATCGCTGTATAAAGGACAACCAGTTTGATTTGAAACATTTGCAAAAATATTTTTAAATTTGATTTAAATTTAGTTTTAAACGAAAATAGCAACATCTCTAGGACGGCCACCTACACGTTGGGCGGACGTGTCCGTAAACAAAGTTAATCAGCTCTACCAGCAGCTGCAGTTATTTTACAGATCACGGTACGAGACTCGCATGCGCTACCATGCTCGAACAAGACCACCGCCATGGACGACGGCAGCGAGTGAAAGAAACGAATGGCTAATGTGCTGAGGTCCACAACTCGTGAGGACGCACCATCCAAGTATCCAAGATCAGGCCATAAAGGCTTATTCTAGAGAAACAAAAGGAACAGGTTAAGGCAATCAGCAACAGCAAAGAAGCATTGAATTTCATAGAAGACATCCATCAATTTAGCCTGAAAACGAGGTTTTCAGAACAGAAGTCGCTTCTATAATGTATGAAAATTGAATTCACTCAAATTTCGTTAGCATAGTCGGTGATGTCAACGAAAGGGTGAGTCACAAATGGAATTTCCTTTAGCACTCATTCTTAATTAGAAACTTTTGCGGCACATGCTCACATCGCATGCAGACTCTATTCAATTCTTCTATTCATTTTATTGTATTGCAATCTTCATGTGAATGGGACTTAGCGCATGGCTTTGGCTACCACTCAAGAACGATTTCCTATTTTCATAATTTGGCATCAACATATTGAAAGGTGATGAAGCATGGTTATGTCTGAAATTCACTAACACTTTCGAGAGTTCACGAATATAAAGACTTTCCGAGGTCTTTACGCAGTCAGTAATCGGCAAACGAGTACTGTAGAGAGATTCGCATGGCAATCCTGCATCCGACTGATCGAGGACGATGTAACAGACCAAAATGATATTTACTATTATAAGCTATTCGAATATTCAAAATGGGAAAATCTAAACAAATCTAAAAGGAAAAAGGATAAAGCTCTTGGTGTTGATCAATCACTGAAGGATAAACCTGTTATTCTGATGGGAGGGGCACATTACGCTTCCATGTGAATTCTGTGTGGTCGGTCTTCACGCGACATACTCAGTGGAAGATCATAGAAAGCGGTGAGTGTGCAGAGCTATGCTAAATGTGATTGAAATCTTGGTTTAGCGTTTTCTCTGTTTGGTTATGGTGTTTGGCCGAGTGGATTGCTGTCAACTTGACTCTACCAGGCTCTGAGGAAGGCGAAATCCGCCGAAACGTCAGCTTGTGCGTAAATAAAGAAATAAAGTAGCACCTCGTGTTTGCTGAACAGAAGTAGAAATATCTAACCAAAAACTGTCAGAAAGAAGTGGATTTCATACGATCTCTGTGTGTTTTTTTATCCTTAGTGACAGTAAGAAACTGCTTAGCTATGAAGTACTGCAGCTGCAAAAAGGATAAAGGATAAAGTGCTCGGCGGCGATCAATCCCTGAGGGATGTGCCATGCATTCGACTTCATTAAGCATCATTTAGGGGTGATTGAATGCCTATCTGACCTTTACAATGACTCGCGGTGGCCTACCGATATATCGAGCCAGTGCTGCTATCCTCATAGGCCAGTCCGGTACCAATTTGCCGACCCCAGAGGGATGGAAGGCTTGGCCGGCCATGGGCGCGGGTATCAATTCCAAGTGTGTGTTGCAGCGCGCCTCCGACCACTGCGTTACACGCGCCATTCTTGAATGTTTACAATTCGAAAATCGCCTCCTTATCCAACTTCAGATCACCATGTCGTAAAAATCGTTTCATTTCTTTCCAGAACTTTTCTTCTACTGTCTTATTCCTTATAAAAGAAGAAAAAGCTAAATCTATAGAGAACTTCTCTCTGGAAAAGTCCTCTATCTTTCTAAACAATAGTATCTGATGTCCATATATGGCTGCCTGGCAGTCGCACATCAAGCACTGCAATGTAATTTTGATAATCTACTCGGTCAATTATGTTCGGTGTTTCAGGCACAACAGCGGCTCAGGTTTAACTTTAGTAGTACACCAACGATAGCTTATCCGAAGGGGAGGCGTAACAATGGAACGGTTTACTACTTCTTTGTGAAACAACGAAGCCAATGACGTTTGACGTTTCAGGCAGTTAGGTACAGTCCACTGCAGTCCAGGATCAACAATCCAGATTAGCCGCGGTTGCATACGCACGCGGCTCCCGCAGCCATAAGCCAGGTGCCTTCGACACCGGAGACATGCCATCACTCACCTTAATCTCGATCGGTAGCGCGTACAATCCGCTCCTCACCACATCATTCCTAGTCATCCTCAATCACCTTAAGTCATTCTCAGTCATACTCATTCATTCTCACTCATTCTCATTCGTTCACATCTATTCACATTCATCCTTCAGTAATCAGCAGATTATTGTATCTCGTTTCTTAGCTTGTCTACGGTGCGATGTCAGCAGTGGCGGGTGTTTCCAAATGCGTTCTGTTTGCAACTCCATCGGTGGCATGTGCCATTCCTCCCACAATGTACGCAATGCATACAATGCCGCTAAGCGGACAACTTATGCTATGTATTCTGCTAAGCCGCTATAGGCTTATCAGTTTTGTAGCCATTTATCACACTGGCCTTTGACCCTTAGGCAATGGTGGCACCCACCGATGCTCAAAGTTCACGTTGCTGACATAGCGTTATCCACGACCAGCCGCCTGACTGTGTTCCGTAGATGACTCATCATTCGCTTCCATAGCACCGTCAGCGCTCATGCTCACTTACTGTCCTCATTGATTCACTAAAATGCACCTCATCGCTGCAATGTTGAAATCTTAGCTCACCGAAAACACGGCTTGTCTGTATCTCTCTCCACCCTAGCATACTGTCTCCCTCTCCGCCCCAGCATACAGTCTCCTTTCTCCGCCCCCAGCATACTGTCTCCCTTAGCCGCCGCACCGGCCGCGGATAGACGCGGCGCGGCATCGCTCACGGCTAACCAACGGTTACTTCTTTGTAATCATTCATTATTATTCTTAATATTGTGTTAATGGTATAGTAATATTCGAATGCCATTATCTCGTTGTTAGCCTCACTTCACTACTAGCCTTAGCACCTCATAGCTTTAACTTGCGTCATTCCTCTACCGTTACTCCTCTGTCGTTACTATTATGTTATTAATGTTGTATTTATGCATCAAACGATTTAATTACCCAAGGTTAAGGCAGGTAGATTATTTGTAACAACTAGAAAACTCGCGTGGCTAATATTCTACTCGATCTGAACCGCTACACTTCGCCGCTAACTATTTCGTTACAAAATCATTACCTGAGACCTTTAATAAGGTGTTCATTCAGATGTGACCCTGGTTACTCCGCTGTTTCCGAAATGGCTGTTCAATGGTGTTGTACAAGCTCCAAATATAAGCAATGTAAATATAAAGGTAATAAACCTAAATTTCCTAGAATGTATTCGAAGTAGAATTCTTATTATTTATATTCTTTATGTTGCTTCGGACCAATTTTAAAAATGAAATCGAAACGTTTTCCAAGCAACATTTGCGAAGAAACAGTAACAATAGTTATAATAAGACATAAGAGGTTAAATCATTCAAAGTTAATTAATCCTTCAGCGACACGTTATGTATTCAACTCCATTCGTAGCCGTAGTAGTAAGTGCGCATTTAACTAATACAATGGCTTTTGGTGACCTATCGAAGCATCAACTTGCTCCTCCAAGACAAGGCTGGTTTCCTTCGGCCAACTCTAGAGGGATGAAGGACTTTGGTAAACCACGGGCGTGAGAACGTACCAAGGATCATATGTTCATGGCAGGACACCTCTAACCACTACGCTATACGTCGATCACTCCGGACTTAAACGCAAAAATCATTCATGGGCACCAATGATTCTCTTGTATAGTGCCTGATATAAGCATTCACGTCTGTACATTGCCTATTTGACATTCTCGTCAGTCTCAATGATGTGGTAAGCTGCGGGTGAGATAGAGGAGGGATAGGAGAAGACTAGCTAAATTTAGAGAGATGAAACCTGAGACCAAGTCGGATAGATATCACTACAGTATAATTTGAAATTAATCTCCCACTTGGGAATTGAAAAGTACATTCCAATATTGAAGGTTTCAATAACAATTCATGGCTTTATCGCACATTTCCAGTGCACGTCATCTATTCATATCACAATAGCAAACACTTTTCAAGAGTAACTCCTAAGTGTTTCGAGGTTTTTGGTTAAATCTCTCATATTTTAGAATAAGCAGCAATCGCTTTCGATTCCGTGCTCGGATAAGCTGTACGTAAGGAAGTCGTCACGAAGCAGTTCTATTATTAGCCTATTCCGATCGTCGAGAAGTGACATCGATCCGACTACGTTATTAAGAAGTACGAATCAGGTTTGTTTACGAGGGTTTTACTACATGGAAAGCAATATAGGCATATTCATTGGGTGACAGCCGGAAAAAATTGAATGGCTAGATATTCACGATAATTAAAGCTATCCGCAAATGAACAACATGTGGCAGAAGTTGATTGTCCCTTTTGGTTAAAGTCTAACATTGTTGTGGTCCTTCATTTCTCTGCAGTGGTTATAATATAAGGTTTTTAATAAAACTGCTTCAGTGTAGTCACTTTTTTATTTACTGCCTATTCTTTTTTCATGGCAGGGTATGCTGCGAAATGTAACTACAATGATACTGAGATATTTGCCAAACTCCGGGAAACTGGTGTCTGCGGTAGGGATTGAACACGCTATTAGCCTTTGCAGGGGCTAATGCGTTCACCACCACACCATACTGGCCCTTCCTTTCTGCTGAGAGAAGGGTGAAACGAAGGATCCGTGTGGTGCAGTGGCGAAC
Organism: Angiostrongylus costaricensis; assembly: GCA_900624975.1. Classification (NCBI taxonomy): domain Eukaryota; kingdom Metazoa; phylum Nematoda; class Chromadorea; order Rhabditida; family Metastrongylidae; genus Angiostrongylus; species Angiostrongylus costaricensis. The sequence goes on along the minus strand of UYYA01004158.1, from coordinate 93,625 downwards.
GCATTAGTTCCCTGAAAGGGTAAAAGTGTGTTCGATCCTCACTACAGACACACGCGGCCCGAAGTTTTGCAAATATTTCAGCGTTATTGTAGTTAATATTGTTTCCTTGTCACCAGATTTCTTCTAACTACCTTCCTTTTGCTTTTTTTTCGATGTAAACTATCTTGTGGTAAACGATAACTTTTCAAATTTTTCTACAGTTTCTTTTTCAGCAATATTTTTCAGCAGCATTTCTTTTCTGCTGGCCTGGGGTTTTGGGTATTGCAAATATCTCAGCATCATTGACAATACTCTTCTATTAAAAATAATAGGCACTAAGTGAAAACTTAAGCATTGTAAGTTCTTCCATGTTTTCGTTTTCGTTTTTAGGAGAAAATTCTAATAGCGAAGAAGAAAGTGACACGCATGCTGATGACGATCGTGGTGGCGTTTGCTGTCTGTTGGTTGCCGAACTTTCTTTGGTGGTTACTTGTTCGAGCTTCCGATTTGCGGTAAGTCGAGGAGAAGAGTGGTAATGAAGTCGTATCACAACTTCTCATTGACGAAAAAACTGCGTAACATTTGCGTTAAAGGCTTATTTGCGTCCAGCTTTAAACCTCGTCTACGCCCGTCATTCAAATCTCCAACGAAGCTGACGCATTGGCGTAGAACTGTGTGGCGTTAGCGTTTTCTGTACGTACACAATTTCAAGTTTCAAACGTCAGCGTCATAAGAGTACTTTATGATTCTCACAATATATCATCTTACTTGGAGTCACAATGGATTACAGTTTTCGTTTTATAAAAAAAAAGGATGAAGCTCTCGGCGTTGATCAATCCCTGAGGAATACGCCATGCATTCGACTTCATTAAGTGTCGAGGTGACTGAATGCATATATGGCCTTTACAATGACTCGCGGTGGCCTATAGATGTATCGAGTAATTGCTGCTATCCTCCAGACATGTCTGCTACCAATTTGCCGACGACCCTGGAGGGATGGAAGGCTTGGTGGGCCATGGGTGCGGGGATCGATTCCACGTGTGTGTTGCAGGCCGCCTCCGACCACTGCGCCACATGCTCCCTTATTGGAGTTCTTAATAAGTAGTAAATACAAGTTAGGACATCCAGAGTTCTTAGTATCCCACCTACATTCTGGCACGAAATCACATGATCAAGATTTAATGATGGAAAGTCCTCAATAGAGAAATGGACATCTACACGTGATTCTGACAAAAATTAATATCGTTTTTGGTTCATGAAGCAATCTTTTCAATGTCAAACAATAGAGTGGTTTTTGAGCTTACATAAGAAAACGTAGTAAAGACGAACTCTTCATGTTTACGAAATTTAGCCGCTCTATCTGACTAATGAAATAATTTTCGTTGAAGTAGAATCGGATCGAACAGCACAGTGGTAGTGATGTCGGTCATCATGAGCATGTGTACTAGTTTAATTCCGCTCCGGGCCAACCAAGCCTCTCATCCTCCCGGCGTCGGGAAATTTGTACCGGACTTGTCTGGAAAAAAAACCACTCTCTGTAATCCAATTGGGAACATTCCGGGCTAACTATCTCAGGACCTCCAGGCTGAATTGCTCCACCAGCATTTCACGACATTCAAAATGAAATGAAATGAAAATCCTCAAGCAGCACCCAAAGCCACACGTAAACGTTGGAAGATCTTCATGGGTAATAGAAGCGAGGAAACGAACTAAATACGAGAAATGCTGGGATCCGCACAGTAGACTTGAAGACGGGTCGTATAAAAAAAATAAATAAAGTGGAATCAATTGAACTTTTCTTTCTGAATGGTCTATAACCATAGATGGGAGAATCGACGTTGTATTCCGTTTCTGTATACTTATATTGGGAACAGTAAATAGGTAACAACGACTTAGTCTCTAAAAAGTGCAGAAGACACCGAGCTTAGAATTGCGACGAGGAATTATGTACAGTAAAGAAGGAGAATAACCGGTTTTCCGTCCATCTTTTGTCATCATGGTTTTTGTCTGCTCTTTAGCACTATCAATGATCTGCTTGGGAGGAAGACAGGGAGAGCGTTGAGCGTTATATTTTCATCCATTTTTCATCCACAGAATGATTCTGATGGTCGGCCCACCCAGACACTTGATTGGAAGCACTCGGATATTCGGATACCATTAATTAACAATGGAAAAATAAAGTGGATTTGACGTAAGTGGTGTTTTCAAACAACGAAACAACAACCATATTTCAAAGATGTTAATATAAAGTAAAACGAAGAGCTGGATATTCGACTATACATCACTTACAATCATCAAATGATCAGATGAGAAGCCATACAACGAGTTTTAGGACAGTTTTGTTTAGCACAACGTTTATGTAAATTGTAGTAGAGATTGAAGATATCATTACAGAAGGAGTTTAGCATTACCATCAGGAAGCCTAGCTACGACTACATCGATACCAGGATCCGTCACCGTCCTGCTACCAAAGTAGTCGCGTGGTGGCAAATTTCCCTCTGATCCACAAGGGCGGCAACTAATTGTGGTGACGACGACCTGCGGCACACTTTGGTCTAGCTGACCTCGGGACTCCAGGGAACTACAATGGCTAAACCATCAAAACCCAAAAAAAAATGGAGATTGTGCTCGGGCCCGCACAACCAGTGGGGACGGGCCATCTAAGTATCCAAGTATTACAGTTGTTATTCAAAGATAGAATGGAAAATACATGAAAGAAATTGCAGCGACTCTTGATGGTAAAAACGATTTACTTGTAGTGGTAGACTTAAAATATGACAAGTGAAACAAATGTTTAAGTTTCTGTTTACTTCCCCTACTATTTTTCTCCCTTCCTCATATGGTATTATGTGGAATGCAACCACAGTGATACTGGGACAGTTGCGACCCGGAGCAGTGAGCTTCGAGCCAGCGTTAACTCTCTCGGGGAGTTCATGTGTTATCCTCTGCACCACCGAAACACTTGGTTTACCCTTTTCTCAGCCATTTTCTTACCCTAACGGTGCTATCAGTAATCATCCGTCAACGGAAATGATCTGGAGGGAGAGAGGGTGGCACAAATCGGTAGTAAACAAACCAACAACAGTTGAATTCATCTATCAGTTTACACCAAATGCAAGGAAAAAGAGGGTAGGTGTAGCACAGTAGTTATAGCTCCCCTGCAGTACACACGCTGTCTTTGGTTCGAAACCACGCCACTGATTCAAAAAACCTTTAATCCTTCCAGGGTCAAAAAATTGGTACTGGACCTGCCCAGGAGAATAGCAGCACAGACTCGAAACATCAGTACGTCGACAAATGAGAACCATTTTATTGTTCAGGTATGCATCCAATCACTACTACAATGTTAAGAATGGAGTCGGATGCAAGGTGCATCTTTCGGGTGATTAATCAACGCCGAACACTTTATCTTTTACCCTTTACGTTGAAAAAAAAAAGGTTTATGAGGAAGCAAAAGGATAGCTACAAATCGAGAGCAACGAGCACTTTATTTATTGATATCCAGACGTTTCAATGTCTTCTAAGTAAGGAATAATGAAACTTCCTGGAAACCTTTCGTCTGCTTCGGGTGCTCATTACAGTACAACTTTTGAAAGCTCTAAAAAAGCTCTGGCGTTGATCGGTCCCTAAGGGATGCCCTATGCATTCGATTTGATTTACCATCGTTGGAGGTGACTGAATGCATATCTGGTCTTTACATTGACTCGCGGTGGCCTTCCGATATATCGAGCCAGTGTTGCTACTCTCTCAGACAAGTCTGGTACCAATTTGCCTACCGCGGAAGGATGGAAGGCTCGGTGAACCACGGGCGCTGGGATCGATCCCTCGTGTGTGTGCAGGACGCCTCCGACCACTGCATCACGCGCGCCTCCATAACACTTAACTACGACGACCGGGAAAGAAGAAAAGAAAAGTAAAAAGTTACTTTTAGAAAAGACTTGAAATAGCCATGTACTTGAAATAGCTGAACTCTGCTATATGAATTGCAAAAATGGCATTTAAACAAGTATGGGACGAAAAAACCGCCCCATTGCCTAAAATTTCCGTTTTGACATAGCATAGGGTTATTCGAAACAAAGATAAGTTCACTAATCCATCACGAGTTACCAGCTTCAGCTGATTGGAAGAAAATCTCCGAACATGTCTGGAACGAATTTTTTAACCAGGAGGAGGTGCAGTGCGTACTACGGCCGGTGAGGAATCGAACCAGAGACGTGCGCGTACTGAACAGCATTGCTGTCATTGGGCTACCTATGACCATATAAACAATTTATGAAAGGTAAAGATGATAATATGGGATAGAAGAAATTAAAACGATATCAAAAAAGGAAACAGTAGTGAACTGAGGAGAATGAACAACGAAAAACCGAAAAACAAAAGCAGCACAAGGCAGAAGACTGATTAACATGTTGAGAGGAGATAAAGGTCAGAGGAAAGAAAACTGTTGAACCACGTCGTGGAAAGATGACAGAAATATGATATGATAACAAGGAAAAACTCTGCTTTTTTTCACCAAAACTGTTTGATTGGTCGATTACGATTGAGAAATCGTCTGTAGTACGATCGACGACAATGAGATGATGGCTGACTGAAGGTCAGAAGAATGGAAAGATTCTGCAGAATAGAATATCGTCATCGTCGAAAAACAGAGATACCCTTGAATGAAAGGATTTCAGATGAATCAAAGTACAGAGGAATACGGAAGGATAGGTGAAACTGGTAATAAACGCATCAAACAGTACAACAATAAAACAGTAAAGGTAGTGAGTACGGGTGTTAAGAAAAAAAGAATGACGGTTAAAGGATTGAAAACCCGATAGAGGAAACAAAGACTGATATCATGGCGCTGCTTTATACTATTTTTACTTGATATGATAAAGTCAAAACAGCGTTGATATCTTTCCATAGTTCATAGGATTACTGTACTAAACAAAAAAGATTTCATACTTCGAATGGAAAAATCAACTCTTCAGAGGAAATGAGTGAAGAAGTTCGGTTTCTAAGTAAAAGAACGTGGTACGGTGAAAATTGTGACAAGATACTTGAGCTAAGCTAATATATATATATATGCACATATATATGTTTAATATATATATATATGGGTATGATGGTGGCTGGGAGGTGTTCCTGGGTGTCGGGCTGCGATATATAGCAGAAGAATCCATCACTCCAGAAGGTCCTCCTAAGTTGAGAATGAGTCTGGCGTTTTCATATGAACTCCATCTAGAGTAAACCAATACGAGATTCCACCACTGTCCTCGTATCAAACTAGTCGCATGGTGGCAAATCTCCCTCTGATCCACAAGGGAGGCGGCTGCATGTGGTGGTGAAGACCTGGTGCAGACTTTTGCCTTGCTGACCACGGTACTTAAGTGGCTAAACCAATGGGTAAACCAGCAAAACTCCGAAAAAGTGGAAATTATGCTGAAACCCGCACAACCGGTGAAGATGGGCCATCCAAGTATCCAAGTAGGTATACATGCATACATATATATATATATATATTATATATATATATATATATATATATATATATATGTATATATCACCTGCGATATTGGATATGAGGATCGTTAAGCAAAGTCGATAGGTGACTTATTTCAAAATAAAGAGAACTATTGTGGAACCACAACGTTGCTGAGATATTTGCAAAACTCCGGACCATTAGGAAGCCCAGGTGGGAGCAAATCAATACACATATTTCACATAAAACCCTACCATTAAAAAACAGTAGGTAGTAAATAAAAATTTACGATATTATGGGACCATTTTTGCTGACAATTTTCTATGCAACTCTCATCAGCAGAGTGCATACACTGAACACATAAGCCTATTAGAAGGCTTGAGAACACTAAAAAGAACTAAAACAATGATAAATTATACTTCTACATTAAGAGTTGAAAAGAGCAAGTATTATTGACTGAAGCCTTTTGAGGCATTAATGGAGCTAGTTAGCTCAAAAAACAAATCGTTATCGATTAGGTGCGGTTGTGAGAAACGAACGTGGACTACCCCAGTTATCATTTTCATCCTGCAATCATCACATAAAATCCAGAAAAACCTCATGTTTTCTGAAAACAAAACCAGGATATTCCTAGTGTTTTTATGATCGTAGCCTAATTCGTATTCTCTGCCCATGTTAAACGTCGAGGCTAAAGATATGGGTGACAACAAAACCAGAAGGAAATCAGTCAGCAAGTGAGATTTCATTTCGATAGAACAAAAGGGTCGCTGACTTAATTGATGGGAATGAAAGGATTGGCGTGGTGAGTGGTGGTTAGTTTACATCGTTAGCTCACTTCACTCATTCACTTCCAACAAACAACATAATGTGGTGAAGAGAAACATCGAATCGAAATAGCGATAGAGAACGTGACTTGATAGATGAGACGAAGCTGGACAGAGAAAAGTTCAACGAACACCCTGTGGAGATAGCGGAGTCGGCGGACAACTCGTCCACACTCGTCCCGTTGACGAACGACAAGTAGCGCTAATACTGATAGCGCTATGTCTGATACTAGCGAGAAATAGCCTCTAATGAGTTCCTGTTCTCGACTAGTCTTCTCGAACTACTGTTTTGATATTACAAATGTTCAACTTTTTATCGACTAGGAGTGATTGCTGATGGTACCATTAGGCCAATAAAAACTGGCGAAGAGAACATCAAAGCAAAGGCCTCCATGGTTTAGTGGGGGACACGTGAGCCTCGGGAAAGGGTAATCAGGGGTTCGAATCTGGTCTAGGATCCAATGTTTGCAAGCAACTCAGCGCCACTGTAGTTGTTTTGAGATTTTTATTGCTTAAAAGTGTTCGAGAAAGAAATCATTGAGAATAGAGTCCATCTACGGCATCTACTAATCTGAACGAAACACATGATCACAGTTGGTGTCGGCTATATAAAGTTTCTCAGACAAAAATAGACATAGATTTCCCTAGGCTTTAGAACAAATCCTGGAAAATGTACGCATACTGCGTTATGAACAAAGTTCAGAACCTTGGGTTTAACAAAAAGTTAGAGCATTTTGATCCCGACAAATGTTTTCGATGTTTTTATCTACATATTTCTAAATGAAATTATTATATGAATATGACTCAAGTTTGATTACTTCGCACTATTTTCATTCTGATGAGAGTACAATTTACTCAGCCGATTTTAATTAGACGTGAGATATTTGAAGTGTTCATTAGGGTAATTGAAAGTAGAAGTGCTAAACGTATCTATAGAATCCTTTAAATTTAATTTACTTTGGAACTACTTGTAACGTGATTCTTACGTGGATACTTACGTGGATGGCCCCTTTTCACTGGTTGTGCAAGCCCAATATAATTTCCGTTTTTCCGGAGTTTCGGTGGTCTAGCTATTATAGTTCCCTAGATTCCCGAGGTCAGACTAGCCAAGGTCTGCCCTAGCTCGCCACCACCACAGTCAGTCGCCGGCCTAGTTGAGCAGAGGGGGATTTTTCACCATGCAACTAGTTTCATACCTTGACGGTGGTGGATCCTGGTATTGGTTTACTCTTAACTAGGTTTCCTGATGGAAAGGCAGGGCTCCCTCTAAGCTTAGGAGATCTTGCCGGGTCGATGAGTCCTCCCGCTGTACGTCGCAGTCCAACACCACAGGAGCACCACCAACTCAACATGAGGCGGTAAACAATTAGGAAGAACGCGACTCTACAGATTAAAAGTCTTCGTTCATTTCACTGCATTAGTCATCAACATGTTAGGCATTTTTCCCTATTTGAAGCTGAGTTTATATCCAATTTCAAATGAATGCCATGCACAAATTACGTGTACTTAAATACTTGTGACATTTGTGACATGATAGGCAGTAAATAAAATTTTGTATTTTTGACATTAATGTTCAACCCGCAATCTTCTATGTTGCAGTATATTTAACTAGAAAATTCTAAAAGTAACTTGAGGTATTAAGACTGAAAGAGGTAAAACTAGTCCAAGCAAAACAATTATGACTGTGTGAGTGTGCGGCGCAGTGGTTAGAGTCGTCATGCAGTACACACATGGTCCCTGACTCGATCCCTCGCCCCAGTATCACCAAGTCTTCTATCTCTCTGGAGTGGCCTTATTGATACCTGACTTGTTTGGAAGGATATCCAGGACTGATATGATACATCGGTAGGGTATCAACGATAATAGACATGAATTTAATAACTTCTACGACGTTACGTATGGAATCGAATGCATGATGTATTCCCAAGAAACTGATCAAAGTAGAGCATTCTATTCCCTCAAAAGAAAAATGCCATATATGAAGCACTTGAACAAGTAACGATGGTTACAACTTGGAAAGAAAACTGACGGTTATAAAATTTGTCCTAAACTTTAACTAGAAACTGTTAATCATTAGTATTGAATGCAAACTCTGTGAAAGAATCCTTAGTACGTATTGAATTAGAGAGCTATAAATCATCGTGTAGGCTTCAAGCTATTCAGTGTCTTCGTTTCCTCATGTATAGTAGACTGGGCCATTATGAAAAACAAAAAAATTTCGCAGTTAGCGTCGGTTAAACCACTTTGGAACAAGTTTCATTCAGAGTTTGCAAAGATAGAAACTAGTTAGATTACTCCATTCGAGTATTGTTCACTCCATGGGATTCAAACTCGATGCAACCACCAAGACTCGGAGTAACAAATAGCAGTGGACGGTAGACTCGAATCATTCCGGTTTTGAAGGAGGCGAAGGCTCCAAAACATCGTCCGAATAGAAGTTTTGTAACAATCTCGCCTTAGCTTATCAATGAGAAAACGGACATATCACTTAGTGTTTTGAAAACAAGTCTTAAGGGGTTAACCGCCTCATCGTGAGTGGAAGCTGTTTCTGGATATCGTGCTGCGATGTAAAGCAGCGGTTCACCCCCTTAACAGGGTCTTCCAAGATGATAAGGAGTCCAACGTTTCTATTCGAAAGCCCAGCTAGGAGTAAACCAATACCAGGAACACTCACCACCGTCCTGGTATCAAATTAGTCGCATGTGGCAAATCTTCCTCTGACTCACAAGGGCGGCAACTGCTAATGGTGGTAGCGACCCGGGGCAGACTTTGTCCAGGGTGATCTCGGGATTCCAGGAAATCACACTGCTAAACCAGCAAGATATACTGAGGCCTACACAACCAATAAAGATAGGCCATCCAAGTATCCAGGTTTTAAGAATAACGCCACGTTTAGAAGCCGAACATAGACACCCGACAAGAGAAATTCTGAAGTGCGCCGTAATCTTATCGTATCAAGTTTTATTGAAATCCGTTGCAAACTCCGTTAAACGGATATTAGGCTTAAAAGTAACAGTTCCGTCGTACTTGTTCGCAAAGGTACTGAAAATGGTTCGGAAATCCATGACTGGTGAATTACACTGAAGACAATGGGGAAATGGTTTGTATCCCATATTCTATGTATTTCAGTCAGCTACGGTTCTTTAGCGGCTTAATGCTTGTTCTTATTTCATCCGCTGAAAACGACATCTGATTCGCTAATGGGCTTGTTTACATCTAACCAGCGCCTCTCAGGTTGCTGACTTAGACGACAGCCTATAACAGCACTTTGCACAATTGAGAGGACGAATTTTTAAGATGTCGAATTATCATCGATCTTGATATTTTTTGGTAGAAGAGTTTATCTTGAATAAATCACAAAGTGTACAAAATGACATTTTTTCACATGATCCGTTTTCACGTTTACTGTGCAGGACACAACACTTCTCACATCCGATTCGTTTCCTCGCATCCATTGTCTACGAAGATCTTCCAACTTTTGCGTGTAGCTTCGGTTGCTACTTCAGGAATTTCATTTAAACTTGTCGTAGAATTCTGGTCGAGCAATTCTTCCTGGAGTCCTGAGATGGCCGGGCTGGAGCATTCCCAATTGGATTGCAGAGAGTGTTTTTTCCCAGATCATTCCGGTACCAATTTCCCGACCACGGACGGAGAGGCTTGGTTGGCCGGGAGCGGAATCGAACTAACACCATGCTCGTGATAACGTACGTTATCGCTACAGTTCTATCCGCCCCCTACAAAATGACATGGCGCTTTAAAAATGATCTGAAAATATAATCAAAGATAAAAGAATAAAGGATAAAACTCTCGGCGTTGATCAACTCCCGAGTGATGCACCATGCATTCCACTTCGCTAAGCGTCATTCAGAGGTGACTGAATGCATATCTGGCCGCCTTTACAGATGACTCGTGGTGGTCTACCGATGAATCAAGACAGTGCTGCTATACTCATAGGCCAGTCCGGTACCAATTTGCCGACCCTGGAGCGATGGAGGGCTTGGTGTTCCATGGGCGCGAGAATCGATTCCACATGTGTGTCGCACTGGCGTCTCCAACCACTGCGCCACACGCGCCCATTATAATCAAAGATATAATCCGAGGAAAGATGCGAAAATAAGTGCACCAAAAAGTTTCGCGGCGAGTTAGATTAAAATCAGAATTTCAAAGATGAACTACAAGAGCGATAACTCATAATAATCTAATAATAATAATAATAATAATAATAATAATAATAATAATAATAATAATAATAATAACAATTAATAACAATAATAATCACATATAAAATACATTTATAAAATCATTTCCATATTTTATCATTAATCACTTGACCGCGTGTAGCAAAGTAGTCGGAGCTGGGCTGCAATACAAATGGGATCGATTCCCGTCTCCCAGGTCAACTAAGCCTTCCATGCCTCCGGAGTCGGCAAATTGGTGCCAGACCTGTCTGGGAGGATAGCAGCACTGACGCGATACATTGCTAGACCACCGCGGGTCATTGCAAAGGCCAGATATGCATTCAGTCACCTCTAATGATCCTTAATGAAGTTGAATGCTTGGTGAATCTTTCAGGGTTTGATCAACGTCGGAATCTTTTCTTTTTTTTACCACTTTTCGGTGACGTATGTTAACTCTAAGCAGATGTTACATTTCAGCTATAAAATGGGCCCCGAAATCTATTGGTATTTGCATAGTTGTTCACTATGATCTGTACCATACACCAAGTTGATTGGGTGGATTCGTTGTCCACAACAAGCTGAACCTATTTTAATCCACTGGTATTGCCCAGGTTAAGCAGGTTTTTGTAAGAAAAGTGCTGTCTGGTTAAACTAAATGTCGATAACCTCTAGCAGTAACGGGTCGTCGTCTGTATCGGAGCTGAACGGCGATTTAACTCTAATCGTCGAGAGTTCCTAGAAAACAGTAGAAAACAACACTGTCGACGAATCTCGCTCTAACGATGGCGCTGCCTTGACAGGAGTATTTTGCTTGAAATTGAAGCAAGTGGCACCAGTGCAAACCTTTGGCGAGAGCTGCCTGTACGATGAGACACAATGAAGCAAACAAAAGCTGGTATAACAACAAAGCCAACAAAAAAGTGTTTAATGGAGGAAAGTTCGCCCTTGTATTGAACGCGTTGCTAAAGGTGCTTAGCAATACACACTGGTTCGCTTCTTGACTCGATCCCGCGCCACTGGTCCACCAAGCCCTCCGTCGCTCCGAAGTCCTCAGATTGATAGCAAACTTGTTAGGGAGATAAAAACACTAGCTTGATATTTTTCTAAGGAAGACAAAAACGTCGAAACGTTAGCCGAATGGACATCTTTATCAAAGTCGTCTTAGTTTTATAATCCACGATGGTACTAACTTGATAAATTGGCATGTCCCGCAAGACATTATGTGAGGCAAATATGCATCCAACCATCATTATAATTCTAGGAATGGAGCTGAATGCATAGAACCTTTTAGTGACGAATCAAGATGATTTGATTGACCATGGCTTGGATAATAATGGAATGCATTGTGCTTCATCTTTCATGATTGAAGAAGGCGAGCGGATGATAATGTATGGTAGATATAAGAGCACCGACTAAAAATAAATAAAATGGTGTTAATATTAAGGTTTAAATCAATCGTTACGAAAGAATAATTTTTCTAAAACATCAGAACTCGATCCAGATTTTTCAACCAAAAGTTCCTTCGACACTATAATTTCAAAAATACAGTAAACCACTCCAAAAATTATTAGGAAGTTAGGACAAAAACACAGTAGTCAATCATGGTTACAAGTCCTTCGTTGCAAATGGAAAAGGTTTCGAACCAAATCTCAGGAAAGTGTTGAGGTCGGTGAATGCACGGATTGATCAATAATGCTTTATAAAACCTTATTAATGAACACTTTTCTGTTTCTGCAACGACGTATTGTTAGCTTAAAGTTCTTGACACGAACGACCGTAATCATATCAAATGCAGAGCTGAAATTAGGCGAGACACTAAGGCAGTTAAATTCCTTCATTAGAAACCATTTTTAAAATGAGTGTCATTTCTCCTTCTATAGTAATACTGATGTAAAATCAAAAACATCCCAAAAAGCTTTATCTGCAGCTGTTATTTAGACAGAAAAAAGCACTTTGATAATCGATTATAATTTTGCAAACCAAATGGCTTTTCATCGATCGATATGAGAATCGAATCGGGTTTTGAAAACCAATAATGAGCTTTGCATTGGTAACGAATCGCCATCACTCGAAAATGTTCCCGTCAACAAGCACTATTCATTCCACTAGTATTGAACAGAAAAACCCACGCTTATTGCCGAAATGAATACGGTTCTTTACTGGATTTCTTCCATAGATCGGAAATAGACATTGTGTGAGGTTACGCGGAAAAAAAGCTTGAAATGCGTCCTATTCCGTAATGGCAAGTAGCACTTGAAAGAAGGAAAGAAATAACAGTATGAAAATGTCTTGTTGCATTCTTGAGCTTACACTAGGTTCTAGAATCTATATGACAACTAGTCAACACTCGTCTATGTGAAAAATGGCACTAGCGATTGAGATGTGCTTAATGCAGTGGATAGAGATACCCTATAATATACACATAGTTATTTGCTCGTTTCCGCCGTTCGGCTCGCCAACGTTCTGTCCCTCCGGGGTGGAAAAATTGATGCCAGACTCATCTGGAAGGATAGCGGCACTGACTTGATACATCGATAAGCAACCGCAATTCGTTTTATGGAAGAAGTATGCATTCGATCACCTCTAACGATGCTTGATAGAGCCATAGGCAAGGCGCATTCTTCAGGAATTGATCAAGGTCGAACGCTTTATTCTTCTTACTGAGCAAGGTTACATTATTCGAGCGCTACTCCACCTCCAATCGATTCGAGTCGATGCGACAACGAAGATAAGGAACTACAACGCGAAACTTTGTAAGAATAAATCGCTGTGGACATTCAACTGTAGTCATTGAGGCTCTAAAAATGGCGAGGGCACTGGAACGTTAACCACAATATTGATTCGGTAAACAGCCTTGTGTGAGCTTACGAATGCGAAAAAACATTGATTATTTATGCCGAGGTTGAGTGAAAGTCGCTATTCAAAAATAGCACCTTGAAAAGTTCATGAGATGCTATGATGACTTCGGAGTCATTCGTTAAGTCGTACCACAATGTGAAATATTTCTCAACGACCCATTGAAAACACTCTCCAAAGATATATTGGGGCATATCTGAGCTTAGAGTTCGTGGCAAATCGTCGACGAAAGCTGAGTTAATCAATATTAACTGTCAAATCTAAATCACCTCTTACCCTCACCTCTTAATCACATCATCGATGCAAGCAGATGTCAGGGAACTCTCCAACTGCTCCCACTGTTTACCAAAACTACCCACGGAGTTTTCCACTAGATGGACGTGAACGACGTCACATTTATTAAAAATGAGAGGATGAAGCGCTCAGTATTGGTCATTGTCTGAGTGCTGCACCATGCATTCGATTCCACTCGTAGAGCTGAATGAACGCATGCCCGGCCCACATAACAACCTGCGGTGGTCTAGCGATATACTGAGCCGGTGTCAGAGAGTTCTGGTATTTTTAACCCTTTTATTTACTGCCTTTTTCTTTTTAATAGCGCGCCTATTAAGGTAAGGACAATAGCGCGCGTTCGTTCCCCACCGCATACACCTGCGGTCCGGAGTTTTGCAAATATCTCAGCATTATATACGAGTTATATTTCGCAACATACCCTGTCATTAGAAAGAAAAAGGCAGTAAATAAGAGGGTTAAGATTGTGATTATAACTAAGTTTCAGCTTAACTGTGTTCAATGCCGATTTGGGCTCCCCAGATCAATCCCGTTGACGGGTGATTGCTGATGGCAAACGATCGATAGAACTAGCTGAGAGGCAGGCAAAGCGAAGGACCCGGATGGTGTGGTGGTGAAGTGCGCTACTCCCCGGTAAGGACAATAGCACGCGTTCGTTCCCCACCGTATAAACCTGCAGTCCGGAGTGTTGCAAATATCTCAGCATTACATACGAGTTCTGGTATTAATTTGTCAGTGCCAGAAGAATGTCGCGGAGCGATTAGTATAGGGCACAGAATGGAAATGACGAGCACGCAGGTATTCCAGAGCACCTCTAACTACTGCGCTGCATGCGAACTCTTAATATATGTCCAGGAATGAATCATTTGCATTAGGCCGTCTAAACCTTTAGTAATGAGAACTTAAAGCTTTTTTGTCACTTAGGCACCCAAAGGTTCTGATATCTATGATAGGAATTAGATGTGTCCGTGTGTGGCTTGTAGAAATCTTCCGTACTGGAGATGGAGCTATTCGGTAGAATTCGCTTCGAATATTATGTTATATGGTTGTTCCAATCAGTTGACAGCTCTTGACCGACTCAGCACAGAATATACAATTTGCCTGCATGTGCAAGAAAGAGTTATATAAATCAATCAAGAGCAGTGAAGACTCACTACTTATTTCCTGAACTTTAAGGAACTTAGAGTTAAGTACACGACGGTTTTTATTCTACGTTTAACTCTCTCACTTCTACCTGGAAACGGACACTGTAGGTAACCGATCCAAGACCTCCCGCATGTGAAGAGATATCGCCACTTTAAAACAGAAGGCTAATTATTCGAAAAAAGCACTAAGCACGTATATCTACAGGTTTCAGATAGTATTCGTTTCTCTGAATTCATAAACAAATGAAAGTGTCAATGTACAGATATGGATTAGAATTCGAAGACGCAAGATTCTAAAAGGGCACGGAGAAGTTAGAATTTCATCGTTGTGGAATAAAGAAAAGTTGTGTCTTCGTGTCTTCTTGGGAATGATCTGTAAGCTTTAACGGCATTTATTTCAACTAATGAAGCTCAATTCTCGCAAAAATAGTGCGTTTTCGTTGAGGAAAAGCAAAATATTCAAAATTGTGAGGAAAATACCTTGGGGCTCCAGGGAACCACATTAGCTAAGCCAGCAAAACTCAGGAAAAAAAATGGAAATCATGCTGGGCTCGCACAACCATTGAGGACCGGCCATCAAAATATACAAGCAAATATTGTGCAACATATGTTATACAAAATGTACAATATAATGTTGCATGATATGTCAATTTATTGTGGTGTATGGTGATAGAAGACTTATGTAGCACAGTGGGCAGAGGCGAACCGCAATACACATGTGGTCTTCTGATCGACTCCTCGTCCCAGACTTACCTGGAGGAACACAAACACCGACTTGATACATCGGTAGGCCACTTCAAGGGATTACGTAAGCCAACTTACGCACCCATCTACCCTTGCAATACCACGAATGGGGTCCAATGCATGTGCATATCATTGCTGGGTTTATCGTGACATGGTGCTATAACATTTAGCTTTTGTAATGGTAAGACAAACACAGAGAGTGGACGACTAGATAAACGAAGGAGAGAATCACATTTACAGATAGAATCTGTTAGAATAGGATGGGGTTTTCCGTTGTTCCGGTAATGTCAATTTGTGTGTCATTGAGACGTGCCACTATCTTATCGTCCTCGATTCCATTCCATCAAAAACGGCATTCTGCACGACCGCTCCAATTGACTATAGTCAGAATGGTGAACATATCCAGTAGCGGAGTCAGGCATCGGAACAAAATAGAAATACATGAAGAAGAAAACTTGTTGAACATCAACCAGCTTCGGATTTTATAGTTATGCAATATTTCATGAGTTTATCTAATATTATACATTTTTGTGATATTACAATTTTATAGTTGTTATCCAGACACCACAATTTTGACGGAGTCAAAAGCAAATCAATAATAAGCCGACGTTGCATCGGTAAAGTTTGTTGGGAATGTCCAAGTTGTTCAAATTTGGTTAACTAGTAATCACTTTTTGTTTACTGCAGATATTTGCAAAGCTCCCGACCGCAGGTGTCTGCAGTGAGGATCAAACACGTTTTTACGGCGAGTAAATAACATTAGATACCTGTCCGGAAAGGATAATAGTGTGTTCGATCGCCATCGCAGTCACCTACGGTATGTGATTTTGCAATATCTCAGCATTCATCTGTATGACCTGTAGTTCCGTTGATCGTCGAGGGACCAGAGCGGGCGCCAGTAAATCTATTTTTCCTTGTTGCCTGCAAAAGTAGCCCAGTGGGTTCTGCTCGCTCTAGCGACTCGTTTAGCATCATATCTTTCTTTTAGACTTTTAGTCAAGGACTCTGATCATCGGATCGGTGGTCTTCCTACAGTGCGTTTAACATTCCGAGGAATCCAGTTACTAACGCCTCTTGTCCATCGGTTATGACGTTCTGGAGGGTGGCAGTTAATAATTTTGGCGAGATGGGTAGCTTGCCAGTCTCTCCCAGAGTGGACATAGAGTTTATTTGTTGGAGGCGACTCCTAACCGCCTCTCATATACTTCCCAGTCACTTGATTGTAGGCTATTGGCCGAATTCAATGGTAGAATACAATCTGCATAAGCGAGAACGCACCCACGCACGCGTGCATGAATACGCCTCTCAAATACTGAAAGTATGTGCCAAATCGGTGCAGCAGAAAGGGGGAGTGCATCTCCTGGATCCACCTTTGTCTCAAGGAAACCTACGGTTGCTTTTGTTTTGCGATTAACCCCTATCCGTCACTTGGGGACGCGCTACGTAGCCTGGCGACTAACCGGATCCCTCATACGAGGGAGATTTCCGGCCACAGTCTTATTGTGGTTAATCAACTAGGTTTTTTTTCGCGAATAAACATTTGACAACTGCACTGCTGCTCAGGTATTTGCAAAGCTCTGTTTCCAGGTCAGAATCGAACCCACGACTACCTTTTCCGGAGCTTCACGGGTTATCCACTGCACGGACCGGAGCACATACGTTGCTTTTCTCTCGGCCAGTTTTTTACGTTTAGTTCGGCTTGTTCATTATCCTTGGGCAGTCGGTCGTCTTTTTCCTACTTTAATTTTTCATTTCGGTTTTAATATCGTGTCTGAATCAACTGGTAGGAAGACCGAGCTAAAGAATCGTTATCGAAAAGACACTTTCCTCGAACCGACATTGTGAGGAGGGCCTGAAAACGCCCTTGCAAGGTTAAACGAGGACTTCAGAGAAGGCTACATTGCCCGGCCAGCAATGCGCTTGCCTGAGCATTCCGCATACTGGGTACTACCGTCTACGAAGTTACGCGAGTAAGACCAGAGTATGAGAGCACCCACCTCATATTTTGATCATCACACTTTTCTTGAGGCTCCTGCTTGCACCAAATTCCATGTGATCACCGACGAAAAACAAGAAGACTGACACCAACGTATTAAATGATGGAACCGTTGCCATTCATAGAGGGGAATATCCGTTTCTAAATGTCGGAGGCGTCGAAATTGTACACCCACCTATTTCCTCTCTAACGACCTCATAGGAAAGCCTATCACCGTGCTTGGTCATTCTTCGTCTTTAACTTGCGCTTCAGAAGAAAGTCATAATCATTAAATGTTACTCACTGCCTTGTACAGCCGGTAAGAGCGAAATGAGCGCGTTTTACAACCAGTTGACGCGTCAAGAATACTGTGCCCTACTTACAGAGCGCTTGAACCAGTTGAGGGAAGTAATCAGCAAAGAGAAGTCCTAGGAAAGGCCAACGTGAGCGAACGTAGGATCGCGCATTTGAATTAGGAGAGAGAAATGAGAGTGGAAACCGTACTTCAAGACTCCTGCTTGCAGCGCGCCTCTTTCATAGAGCCTCGTTTTACCAGAGGGAAGACAGCCGCCGCTGTAAATGGGAGTCTTCTAGCGCGACTCATGCAGAGATCCGCTATATTCTGACAAACAGAAAGTCATGGTGACTATTTGATACATCACCAATCCCATTACTCTGTACATGTTCCTATTACCGCTTTCCTCGCTTGAAGATTCGATTCACTGTAAACTAGAAAGGAATTCGCGTCATAGATCAAGAAGAAAAAGTCCAAGTGTATATGATCAAAACATTCTAAAGGAAATCTTCTTTTCACTTGACTGACAAACAAAAGATGACCCGATTGAAGACAACGAGTCGAAGGACTTCAAGTTGTGCTGAATTTGCCTCAGTTTCTCAAGCAAGAAGACCAAATCGCATCTCCATTACCACTAAGGAGTTGCTCGGGGAAAAAAGGAAACTAAAGTTTAATGTTACTGTAACACGCTTCAAAGGTCTATTAATAAATGCCACTACCAAGGACATTTGAAGAACAAACTGGTATACTGACTAGAGTGAGACCATTTCGCATGTATGCCTTGGGCGTTCATATACAAGAAATTAAACAGAAGAAGAAGAGAAGCATGGATCGCATTTGGGCCTCTTAGGGAACCCACCGAGCAAATCCTTTTCGATTTAATGGTCCACTCAACGTTTTGTCGAGGGAGGTGAGCTTATGATTCAAACACGTCAAGAATACTGTGCCCTACTTACAAAGCGCTTGAACGACGTTTTGCGAAATATAACTGCCACACACAACATCTATCCGGAATGGAAAATTCTGATCTTTGAAATTTATCTCATTTTCGAGACCTAGGGAAGCACACATCGATAGAGAAACACAGATGGCGATCATATAAGACCAGATAACAGATGAACGCAAAGGATTGTAGAGTGATCCCCAGAGGAATGCAGGCGCCCTCTAGTACGACCGCTAACGCGTTAGGCGAACATATTCATAACTATAATCAATTAGCTGTACTTTCAACTGCAATTATTTTACAGATCACGTAATGAGTCTAGCATCGGCTACCATGCTCGACTCAATCCACCACAATGGACGAAGATTGAAAGGTAATAAGCGAAATGAAAATGTGTTTGGATCTTCACAACTCGTGGAAGAGCTGTTCAAGTATCCAAGTAAGTAAGCATTTTACCCTAACGGTGCTGTCAACCGTCACCGTTCAACGGGAGTGATGCAAGGAGCACAAATCAGCAATGAATCCAATTAAGCTGAAGCTGTTGGTCGATATCACAATGTTTACACTTTTATTTTCTGCCTGTTATTTATTACGGCATGGTATAATGCGAAATACAATTACAGAGTGCTGAAACACATGAGCAAAACTCGAAACCTCGGTTGCGCTGTCAACCTGCGTTTCCACTTACTGGGTGGGGGGTGGCCTGAACACTACTTAGTCATAGAATCCGTAAAATGTTGGCTAGACCACAAGGCTACTATTTAGTTATACGAGTAAAAGTATAACGAAAAATTGTGTGGACGGATTGAACTTTTAAGTTCTAAGCTGTTGTAAGAACAACGAAAAGCTTCTGAACATGTTTAAAACTATAACATAATTGCTGCAATTAGAACAGTGTTTATGGGTAACCTGAAATAAATCATGAATCGATCGCTGGTTCAATTCCTAGCACACCAAACCTTTCAACTCGCCATGCCTAGCAAATTGATACAAGATATGTTTGGGAGGATAAAGAAACCACTTACCTGATCCAATCCTCCCAACGGTTTACCGCCTTATCGTGGCTGGGAAGTGTTTCTTGGTGGCGGGTTGCGATGTACAGAGGGGGAATTAATTCTCCTAGCAGGCTCTCCCAAGATGAGAAGGTGTCCGGCGTTTCCATCACGAAGGAGTAAACCTATTACATCATGATACACCACCGTCCTGGTATCAAACTAGTCGCATCGTGGCAAATCTCCCTATGATCCACAATGGCTGCGACTGCCTGTTGTGGTGAAGACCTGGGGTAGGCTTTAGCCAGGCTGACCTCGGGATTTTAGGGAACTACATTGATAAACCAGCAAAACTCCGAAAAGTAGAAATTATGCTGTGGCCTGTACAACCATTTCAGACAGGCCATCCAAGTATCCAAATACCTAATACCACAGGCCAATACCACATTAGTGATTTTCTAGGCCAGGCGTGCATTCAGTCTCCTCTAACGAGGTCTGATGAAATTGAATATAAAGCCCATCCTTTAAAGATTAATTAACGTCGAATGCTTTATCCCTTCACATTTTCGGATAATTCCAGCGAATACCGCTGCCATAGAAATTTTGTTCAATACCGGAAGCCTTGTCCTGGACCAAACTCCTTATTCTTCCAGCGTCAGGAAACTGGTGCCAAAAAATTTGATAACAACTAACAACCACTCGTGGTGTATTCTACTTACTTTTGATGACCGGAAATCGTTCCTACCATCAACCTTCTGAGTCAGTGTAGCTTCTGGTTGAGTCACTTTTGTTGAAACAATGTAGACGGTGCGGCTCACATACACTGCACAAGAAACATAAAGAAAATTTTCCAAATTAATGAATTCACGTGTGCACTGGAAAAATTTAGTAATCGCTTTTAGTTTGCGTTTAGTTTTCTATCCACCATCAAGGTATTCCACCGAATGGAGGACTACCATATAGAATGCACAATATTTATCACTATTTTTATCACGAGACCTGACATCAAATGTATGACAACGTGATGGTCCTAGCACTCCTTACGCTCGATTCGCTTCCTCTAGTCCTTCCTCCACAAGGATCTTTGAATTTTTTTCTCGTGTGGCTTCGTCTGCTGCGCAAAGATTTTTTCCCCTTCATCACGAATGTTGTTAAATGCTGGTCTAGTCGAATCCCTCTAGAATCCAGAAATAGCCGTGCTAGGGCGTTCCCATGCGGATTAGATTAAGCGATGTTTTTTCGGAGTAATCTCGTAGCAATTTCCCTACCCCGGAGTGATTGGTGGGTCCGCGGCTGCAAGTTGAACCGGCTCATGTAGGTTTGGCCGTCCACGGAATGAGCGAGATCACTGCCACTGCACCACCCGGTCGCTGTGTAATACGTCCATATGTTTACTAGTTTGTTCACTGATTTAAAAATACAATATATGGCACCAATACAAGGCATCTAGATAAATCGTCATTAAACTCATTACAGCAGCGCAGCGCAAGCAGTTTTTTCGGATGAGGGTAGTAGGTCCCAAGAAAAAAACAAAAACCTAGGAAGAAATTAGTTCTCCATTTTTATGAAACGAATCTTCAACTGGTTTAATGATATATTCGTAATAAGAGCCTCGGAAATCAGTATTGTAAGACAGGATGTAGTGAAGAACTACGGAAAAGCATGTAATACGCACGTGAATTGGAAATCATTGCTAAAGGAGCTGTGTGGGCAGTTTGATAATTTTGATGAAAAATTAATAATCTGGAAATACCTTATATAGGTGATAGTATCAGTACTAGCCTATAGGCCGGTGACTCGTCACTGGCACACACAATGAGCGTGCATAAACCGAAGTAGGATAAAAAAAATCTTAAAATGAAAGACCCCGATAGGAACAATGTCTCCTATCAGGAGTCGCCGTAATCAGACCACAATCAAATTGACAGCTGTCGTCGATGGCTTCTCATCGATCTGAATGACACTTTACATTTAATAAAATGATAGAGATGAACCAAATGAACGTAAAGAGATGGAGCGATGAACTTCAAGTAGTGATTCTTTCACTTGCTACGCTCAAAAACGCGAGTGAAATCCTGAAATGTTTGTGTAAGTGTTGTCGTTTTATTGTACTTTATTACATATTATTAAAGCGCTCTGGATTATCTAACCTTTTGAGATCATTTCTATCTACGTCTATCTATGAATGTGTCCCACTGACGAGACCATGAATTCCTAGTGTCACTCCACAAACTTCAAAGAGTTCCTATTGTTGAAGTTCTAATCAACAAGGAATGGTAGTATACTCTGCTATTTAAAGGCCATCATTTTGAGAAAAGACAAATGAAAGACCAAGAAGAGAGTGGTGATGGTCTTGATGACATTCATGAAGTGAATGATGATCCTTTTAAAAACAAAAGTACTGCTTTCATTTCATTAGCAGGAACGACATGCCATGCTAGGGTGTATGTAGTGCAGCTGTGAGAAGTGTACATGGACCCTTTCTAGTTCTATCCCGACGACACCGGTTTAACCAGCTTCTTATTCTTCAGAGGTCTTCAAATTAGCACTAAAGTTTTCTGGAGGGATAAAAAACTTTCTATTAATGCATAAATAAGGTTACCGCAATTCGTTATTTAGGCCAAATATGCGTTCAATCACTTCCAAGATGTTATTGTCGAACAGATGACTCCATCCCTTAGGGATTGATTAATGCCAAACGCTCGATGCTTTTTAATGTGGCAGAACACACGCAAGAAGTTTAATCTCTATCCGAAAGGATTTCTCGAGTTCTTCATCATCAAACGACGTAGAAGGAATGTGGATCGTACCAGACATCCAACACGAGGCGCTTTACCGACCCTCTCTTAGAAGTGAACACACCAACTTTCCTTTCCATTATTTCCTTAATGCAGGACCAACGTTGCAGGAAAATTAGGTAAACAACTTATCCATCAATCTATTTTTTAGTTGAGAAGATTCATTTTTTGATGTCATCATGACCTTCCATTACAATCATAAGACGGCTGAAAAAGAAACTTCGTGAAACGATATAAGAAAAGCGCTGAGCACGAGAGATAATGAGCCTTCATTGACTGTCATTGACTCATTGACTCAATGAGGTTTGGTGAGTTGAAGAATAGCTATTCCATATAATTGTTAACGTTATGGGGCGTGTGTGGCGCAGTGGTTGGATGCGCCTGCAATACACATGGTATTGATCCCCGTGCCCGTGGCCCACCAAGCCTTCCATCCCTCCGGGATCGGCAAATTGGTAGTCTGGGAAGGACAGCGGTAGTGGTTTGCTACGTTAGTAGACCACCGTGAGTCATTGCAAAGACTAGATATGCATTTAATCACCTCAAAACGATGCTAAATGAAGTCGAATGTATGACGGAATCCCTCAGAGATTGGTCAACGCCGAGAGCTTTACCCCATTTATTAACGTTATCGTCGTTAGGAGCGAAATATTAGACAAAAGCAGGACTCGAAAAGTACCGTACTTTTTCCTGTATATTACTACATACACTTAAACAGAACTTCTTATGCTCTATAACTGATAGGTGAACGAGTAGAACAAAATACGATAAAATCTCGGCACAGGTATCTATTTTAAAACCTGCCTTATTGAAATGACGTCCTTATAAAATTGATTTTTAAATCAGTGGTCATCTTTTGCCAAGCTCAGTTGAGCGCTCTGATATGATGACATTCATTACTGGTAGGCCACCATTAAATGAAATTTTTGCGAATTTTTCCTTATCATAGGTAGAGAATTGAAATGGTATGCCAGTTGAAATCACGAGAATGAGAAGTAAAAAAAGGGCCCACAAAATTGCTAAAGTTTCCGAAACAGTGGAAGGGATCAGCGATTCGTATCTTGGACAGTTTTTAGCTATGTCAGCGTAGAACTGTTCTGATAACAGCAAAATTAACAACATATGTCCCGGCTTGTAAACTCTTGCAAAGGACGTATGACAAGTGTCCTAAGGAGAATGTACCAATGATTGTTGTCTAAGCGACTTGCGCTACAAAAGCATACGTATCGCCTAATGCGATTTTACTGACTAGATGACCAAGGTGATGGTTGAGCTTGGTCATCTACGAGTAAGGTATCCACAATAACTATCTTAACGTGCGTCAAGGGTCTTGAGAACGCCGTCCGAAAACACGCGGAATTTTATGTCAACTCCATCCTTAGAGTCCTGCTGTCTAAAAAACGTTCTAGAGGAATCGTCAATTAGTTCGTAACCGCCTGTATGACCGTCTGTATGAAACAACAAATTGCGTAATTTGCCCTTACGGCAGGGACGGTGATTGCATGAGTTCAGGTACGATATACCTGATCTCTTGTAATAATTGCGGAGATGAATATATTGGCGAAACGGGCAGACCTTTGTGTATCCGTATAGAAGAACACCTAGATGGCAAACGAAAACTAAGACGAAGCACCCCACTAGGCACGCATAGGATACAAGAGCATAGCGGAGACGATTTTGAAATAAAAGTCAATGTCCTTGCACAGGAGACTAAAACACCAGCGCGAAAACTTCTTAAGGTTTTTTGGATAAATGCCAAAAACCCTGCAATGAATAGCAGGGAGGAATGCCCAGAGCTCATACACGACCTGACCCCGTATGTTCGCATCAATTTCTGATGTGGGATGGTGCAGTCATCAACCATATGCGACTATAATCAGCTGTTCTAAACTTTCTCATTGGAGGTCACGAAAAAGCGGTGGGTTTTTTCGAGAAGTTGTTGATCATGTAATTACCAAAGAGTTTTTCGTCTTTTTGTAAGTGTTATTGAAGCGTTTGGCCTAGTAGATTGTGTATCAGTATACCCTTCCAGGCTCTGAAGAAGGCGATACTGCCGAAACGTCAGCTAGCGTTGTATTGTATTGTGTTTTTATGGAAGTAAATGTATGCTGCTTAACAACCTAGCGATTGCTGAGCAAGAAAACGCCACATTCATATTCCAATGCCGAGGTTAATAGAAAGTCGATCCTGGAAACTATCTTCACGTGCTTTCATACCATTCTGAGAGGAATACCACGTCTTAAAGACTATACTTATAAGAATTATCTCCTTGATCCTCATTAACACATCGGGTCAGAATATAACTTGTTGAATACCTTGGATCAATCTCGCTCTGAAGAAGACGAGGACGTCGAAGCCTTAGCCGAATAAACATTTTACACAGGCTTCTTGGCATCTCATAAATAAAAGAAGCTACTACATAATGAGAGCTCATTGAAATAAGGAGTTATAGCACAATGTTCACTCCAAGTGAAGTCAAATGCAAAGCCTCTACAAAATGCTGGAGTATCAACAATCACGGGACCAAGCAGAACATCAAAAAAATTTCTATCATAAACTCTGGCTTTAGAAGTTCATTGAACTGAAATAAGGAATAAGCCCCGGTGGAAATTGAGAATAATCATTGTGGCCCCTCCTATTATACAAGGCTACACCACGGGCTATACAGTAACGTCTTCACGTCCAGAATTTCACCACTCTACAACAACATTCGGACAAAGCGGCATCATAAAGCCGTAAATGTTGAGCACAACAAAAAAAATGTATAGGTGTAATAAGTTAAGATCGATGGTGAGTGAATGAGTGCGTTTTCCTTGTTAACTCCGCTGTTTTCATAGCAACGTCCCAACTGTTTACCGCCTTATCGTGGCTGGGATGTGTTCCTGGGTGTTAGACTGCGATGTACAGCGGGGGAATTCGTCCCCAGGCAGGGTCTCGCAAGCTGAGAAGGAGTCCGACGTTTCTATCAGGAAGTCTAGCTAAGGGTTAACCGATACCAAGACCCACCACCGTCCTGGTATCAAAGTCGTATGGTGGTAAATCTCCCTCTGATCCACAAGGGCTGCGACTGCCGTGGTGATGAAGAGCTGGGGCAGACTTTAGCCAGGCCGACCTCGGGACTCTAGGAAATCATAACGGCTTAACCAGCAAATCTCCGAAAAATGGAGATTATGCTGGAGCCCGCACAACCAGTAAGGATGGGCCATTCAAGTGTCAAGTAAGTAAGTAAGTTTTCATAGCACCAAAAATTAGCCAGACAGGGCGAATTCTTACTATCATGGAAGAAAGAAGTCGAACTACGACCGAACATAAAAACATAGTGTTCATGAGAAGATGGTGTCCTATTGCTTGCTCAGCAACAGATCGGACATCTTCAAGTTTTCCACCTATGAGTATTCCGCATTTTCCATGATCCAGAATTCCATGGAGCGTGCTGTCCATCGACTGAGTGATATGCTTCTTGTTTTTCTTCCTTCGTGAGAAAATCCGAACCTCCGACATAAACGATCGACGATCACGACAGTGCCACGCTCTGCAAGACATCGAAGACCACTACGACTAGAGCACATCATGCATTTAAACGATATTCATTGAATAAAAGCCGTCGGCAGTTGGATTCTAAGTGGTGCTAGGAGTGTCTTTCTAGGACTGGTACTTATTTATTCATTAACCCTTCTGCGTTGAAGCCGGTTTTTCGACAAGTGACGATAATTTCTCGATCAATAAAGTGTTTCAGATGTTTAGAACTCCATAGACTCATGGAAGGGACCTTACCATCTTGCACTAATTGTATATGTAAATTTTGTACAGTGTTATTTTTAAGTGCATTTAATTCCGCAATAATTCTTTAGAATCAGGATTTTCAGTAAACGGAAGTTGAAATCGGAAATAAACAAAAGAAAGGAAAAGGGGCAGCTGCGAACATAACTGACACATTGTGGAACACCATAGTCTTGTAATAGACAAAATGCAGCTTGTTCATTTGCTTTGGTGTTCGAAATGTGAGTCTTGAAGCATTAAAAAGTAGAAAAAATTAAAAAAACCTTTTAAAATAAAAGTAAATTTTAAAATAAAAACTTGGATGGTGCTGAGATATTTGCAAAACTCCGGACCGCAGGTGTCTGCGGTGGGGAACGAACGCGATATTGTCCTTTCCGGGTAGTAACGCGTTCACCACCACACCATGCGGGTTCTTCGTTTCGCCTGTCTCTCAGCTAGTTCTATCGATTTCTGCCATCAGCAATCACCCGTCAGTGGGGTTGATCTGGGGAGCAAGTCGGCAATAAACCAAGTTAAGCTGAGGCTTTAGTTATAATCACAATCTTAACCGTTTTACTTACTGCCTACTCTTTTTAATGGCAGGGTATATTGCGAAATATATCCGCAGAAGGATCCGCATGTTATGGTTGTGAACGCGTTTCTCCACCGAAGGGATAATAATGCGTTCGTTTCCCACCGCAGACACCTGCGGTACGGAGTTTTGCAAATATCTCAGCACTGTTGAAGTTATATTTTGCAAAATACCCTGCCATTAAAAAGAGGAGGCAGTAAATGAAACGGTTAAGATTGTGATTATAAAAACTTGGACTTTGCAAAATTATAGATCACCCGTGGGAAAGCAAGAGAACGCCTATCCTATAAGCAAAGATTTACTCTTGTTGACTCCTGGTTTCCCCAGCCCACGTTATTTTATGAGTTTGTCAATGAGTCGAGAAGGCTACAACTTCATCTTGTGAATTCTGTGGAATCCAATATAAGCCTAAACAAAAAAAACTATAGCAAAAAAAACATCGAACGATCGAATCAAGGTGAACAAAGGAAGAAATGGTGAAGCGAGAAACGTTTTTTATTCCAATTAAATATTCATATGGGCGGTCGAGATGGTACAATTTGGGCCAATCGAAACCGCGTTTTACACAGAAAATTACACAAGTTCTCAAGACCAAAGATTCGTATGGGTTTCTTGAAGAATCATCCCAATGTCTAGTACGATTTTATTCGAATGTCTGTGAGTGACGCAATGGAATTCCGAAATTTTATGATCATGCTTTATCTAAATACATTACTAGTTCAATTATTGAGATAAGTTGATTGGAGAGAACGAAGTTTCCTTGGCAAAACTTGGACCTCGAGGCGGATCTAGCCATGATTACCTTTTCCAGGAGCTCGCGTACTATACACTGCAACACTAAGGCCTTTGCTTTGCGTTTTTCCCAGCTTGTTTTAGGCAGCAAATAAAGGACTAACATTGTGGTTTTGACTACAGCCTTGGCTTAACTGGGTTCAATGCTGATTTGTGTTCACCGTATCAATCCCGCTGACGGGTGATTGCTGGTGGCAGCGCTAGGCAGAAAATTATCTAAGAGAAATTCAGAGCAAACGTCACAGTGGTAAAGTATGCAATACGCGAGCCTCAGGAAAAGGTAATCGTCGTTCGATCTGGTCTGGGGCTCAACTTTTGCGAATATCTCAGCATCGTCGCTGTTTATTTCACATTATATACTACCGTGAAAAATTATAGTAGGCAGGAAATAAAAAGGTAACAGTCGCCCCCGTGTATTACTCTGTGCGCCTTATCTCCACCAACTGATTGGAATACTTGCAACGAATAAAGGGCTCTACGTCAGCCATTGTATGCTAATAAATTCTGCAATACCAACCTCGTGTCTGCTTTTTGAAGAAAAACAACGAATTTAAAGGTTAACATTTCCTTGGTATCTTTATTGAAATGTGTAATGTAAGTGGGATTGCGAAATCCTTCAAAATGATTTGACTTTCTGGGAAGCCAGAGCTGGTGAAGGTATTTTCATTATGAGCAGTACAATCCATGTGATGAGGTCTTGAAGTTCAGTAGGAAAGAATGAAAGAGGCGTGAACCTGCAAAAGTACTCACTAATTTCTGTAACATACCAAATACACAAAAGTTATGAAAGTATCTTCAATCGGTGAAGCCGAGTTCTTCAACGTGAAAGATTTTTTCCTTTAAAAACACTGACGTCGTCGATGACTTGGAAAAGAAGCTGATCAGATTTGACACTTTTTCGTAAATATTTAAGAGCTTGGAAATCTTCCAGAAGGTTAAGTTTCTGTTACGTTGATCACTGTCTCTAAAGAAGTTAGAGCAGCTTGACCTTACTTCCTCTTCGGGGACCAAAGCAACGAAGAGAAATGAAGAAAATTGCTAGTAAGAAGATGGAACTCACACGAGTATGCTGTCCCATCCGACGTGATATCTAGCTCGGGGATAAACGGCAGTTAATGCGTGATAGTAGGCTTCCGTTACATGATTGATCTGTTTACTGCTCAACAATCCGAGCAACCAGAACGTCTTCTTTCGCACTCAAATAATTACTTTACTCTTTAAATAAATTCTTTTCTGGGAAAATTCAAAAAAATTACATAAATAAGCTATGCATTTTCGGAAAACAATTTTTGGTGAACCAGTGGAATTTCACATTTACTACCATCGCGGTGTCATATTGCGATCAAGGAAAAATTCAATCGATTGATGGACAGTTTTCTGCACAAAGAGAAAAAACCAAAGATCCCTGTTCTTATTTCTGAGTTAGGAAAAGCGTCCGACGTTGCTGAATCCACGGGGTATGCGCAATGCATTCGACTCTATTTGCGTCATCGTAGAGCTGGTTGAACCTATATCTGACCTATGCAGTGACTTGCGGTGACCAACCAGTCGATCGAGTAAGTGCTGCGATTCTCCCAGATATCTCAGTCACGAATTTGCTGACACCAGAAGGGTGGAAGGCTTGGTGAGCGGGAGCATTGGATTGAGCCCATTTGTATTGCAGGGCACCTCTAACTACTGCGCTAAGCGCGGCCCCTGAGTTAAGCTAGTGACTTTAATTCTGTAATCGTCATCATTGTACCGTGTTCTACGAAGAGTACTTTGCCAAATTTTGTCAAGTTTTCCATCTTTGTCATCGTTGCACCGATGATGAGATGGATAAGATTTTTGAACTACTCAAAGAACAGTCATATAGAACTGGTTTTTGTTTTTAAGCCTTCACACAGACCTTCACGAAACTAGTTACATTATAAGGTAGTAACTAAAACCAACTAATAAAAACGTAGTAGTCCACTCGTTTGTTTTCGTCTTTCACACGCACAAAAAAGACGCCAGGAAAAGAACAGTTGAGGGAACGACCTTACTTCAGTTGGCACACAGCTACCTGACGTGGTAACGAAACAGTTAACACGCTGCATTGTTCTATATAGGGAATAATATCCAAAAACAACAACTCTAGCATCAGTAGCATTCCATTTATACTCTTGTTTTCTTGGACTCTTGTTTTCAATGGACCGCACGTAGCACAGTGGTTAAGGATGCCCTACAGTACACACATGGTCTTTGGTTGGAACCCGCTCCCCTAAGGCAACACGGGCCTTTCTTCGTTCTGCGGTCGACATACTGGTACCAGAGTTGTCTCAGGAGATAGAAGAACTTGACACATCGGAAGGCCATCACAAGTTATTCTATAAGGCAGATATGCAAACGTTCAATGTTGATCAGTCCCTAGGAGATGCTCCATGCATTCTCATCTATACGCCATCGTAGAGGGGAATGCATATTTAGTCGATAAAGTGATTTCTGCGAGTCTAGCGATGTATCACATTAGTGTTTTTATGTTTCTAAACAAGTCTGTTACCAACATAGAGCCCAGGAAAAAAAAACAGCTTGGTGAACTCGGCTATGGGGTTCGGATCAAAGACGTCGTGTTGATTGCTGAGCACATCTAAGGACTGTGCTACGTGGACAAATTTTTGAAGAATTCAAAAAACTCTTCGTTAAGACTGCATATCCTTCACTGGTTAAGGTGTTATAGCAATAAGCACCCGTCGAGGGTCTGAAGAACTCGAAGACGCAGAAGCACTAGCCATTGAGATTCAAAAGGCGTGCCGACAACATTGTATTAGCTAAAGACAGCTGAACTGTAAGAAAAAATGCTTACTAAGGATGCGGTTAATTAAAGGTTAGTTTTCCAAAATGACGAACACATGAAAAATTTTCAGTATGTTTTTAACCACATTCCGTTTTTAAAATCTTTTCGTGAGCTTAGAAACTGAATTTCAAGGAAAACTGAATGAGGTGCTCGAAGAGTACCTTGCGATATGTTGCGAATAAGTGTTAGCGGTAGTTAGGAAGACAACTCCATCCTACTGTTCCCCATGAAAACTTCTGATAAAGTCAAATAAAAAAAAATGATTTATAAAACATTTATTTAACAGGAATATAGAGAATTATTTTATGTACTATGCTGATAAAGGAGTGTGAGGCGCAGTGGTCGGAGGCGTCCTGCAAGACACAAATGGAATCGATTTTCGCTCCCGTGGCTCACCAAACCTTCCATCTCTCCGGGGTGAGCAACTTGGTACCAGAGTTGTCTGGGAGGACAACAGCAGTGGCAGGCAATCTCGAATCATTGTAAAGGCCAAATATGTATTCAATCACCTCCAAACGATTCTTAATGAAGTCGAATGCATGGTGCATCTCTAAGGGATTGATCAACGCCGAGAGCTTCATCCTTTATTTCCCATGCTGACAGAGTGCGTACGGCACAATGGTAAATGAGCTCAATGCATAGTCGTCAATCCATTCTTCGTTGCTAGTTCGACACCGCTTCCATGATTAACCACGCCTCCCATCCCTCCAGGATCGACAACTTGCTGCCAGAATTGTGTAGGATGGTAAAAAACGCTAACTTGTTGTTTACCAAACATACTTTTGTCAACCTTGCATTAGCTTGTCAATAAAAGAATATGTATCGATAGACCACCGTAAGTCATTGCATAAGCCAAATATGCATCCATTTGCCCTTAACACTAAAGAATTGATGAAGGCCAACCTCTTCAGCACCTTATCAAGACTGATAATTGTTCGTTCAGAAGATTCTAGAAATGCTGCACAGAGACCAATGTGATTGAGGGGTTCTCACTAATGGTGAACCGCTTTCATCGTGGCAAAGAAATATTCTTGAGTGATGAACAACGAAGACAACAGGGTTCATCCTCTTCAGCAGTGGAATTTTGATTGAGGCATTTGGCATTTTTGTCAGAAAGCCCACCTAATATTAAATCAATGCCAGGGACCATCCGGCAACTTCAAAGCAGCCATCCTTCCGCACCGTTTGCTTTGGAGAAGGAGAAGAGCATGGGTCACACTCGAGCCTCTCAAAGAAGCCATCGACCACCTAATAGAGTACAAACTCTGAGCTTACCTTTTGGAATTAGGAAGTTCCTAGCGCTCTGCGATGCAGTAGAGATGTGGAGATAGTTCAACCACGTCAAGAATACAGTGCACCGCCCAAAGAGCTCACTTGTGAAATTTAACCAGCACCCACAACTTCTAGTCGGAATGCGCCTCTCAGGTCTTCGAAACCTACCCATACTCGGGATCCAGGAGTACTGTATGAAACCCAGATGCGATGGCCACAGAATAAGAAAAACAGACAAAAGATGGACGAAAAGAACAGTGAAACTGTTCCAAGTGGATGCAAGTGCTCTCTTGGACGGCCACCCAATCGATAGTCGGACATGGTCGTGGTCAACGTCAACCATGGTAAAGCATATTTTCATTTAATTATTTATTTCACCAAGATCGATATCAAATATTTTTTGTACACAAGCATCTCATCTTTCATTCATGTTGTTTTTTCACATCCACCATCCGTGGACGCCACCTGCCGTATAGGTTTGGCTGTTTTTGGAGAATTTTGGTCTTGTTCATAAGCGAGGTTGAATGCTGATCGAGTCAACTACCCCTAGAATTCCCAGGTTTTCATTGCAGGCTATGATTAGACTTCGTCGTGGATCGGAGGAAACTTCACAAACAAATTTTTCGAGCGAGTTAAGACGGGAGGTTTAGTTGACCAGGGAAGAAGCTGGACCAGCCCATTGCGCTTATTATAGAACGGTGTCGGTATCACTGCGCTACAGGCGCTCCTGTAACGATGAATTAGTAAAATACAGAAAGTCGTTATTGCTCGCCCATCGAAAAACTGTGGAAAAGTGGAGGTACTGCAACCGCTCAGATGTTAGCTTGTTATAGATTCGTGGATACCACATACTTTGAAACAGTCATGAATCATCCTCTAAATTCTGTACTTTATAAAAATTAATTTAATGTAGTTCTTTTTACAGTGATTCATTTTTCAGCTTTTTTGTCAGCATTGCCATTCTGTTTTTCAAACATTAGAAACCGTTCCTTAATATTCGTTACCCTCCTAACGGTTTACCGTCTCATCGAGGCTGGGAGATGTTCCTGGCTGTAGCGCTACGATGTACAGCAGAGGTAGTCATACCCCACGGCAGGGTCTCCTAAGCTGAGAAGGAGTCCGGCGTTTCTAACAAGGGAAATCCGGCTAAGAGTAAACGAATACCATGATCCAACACCGTCCTGGTATCAAACTAATCATATGGTGGCAAATATCCCTCTAAACCACAAGAACGGGGCTGTCCGTGGTGGTGACGACCTGGAGTAGACTTTGGCCAGGCCAGCGTCTTGACTCCAGGAAAATACAATGGCTGAACTAGCAAAACTCCGAAAAATGGAGAATATACCGAGGCCCTCGCAACCAGTGAGGACGGGCCGTCCAAACATCTAAGTAAGTAATGTTCACTAATTTATTAGCTATGTCGATATTTGAGTAGAGGCCACACATTGTTTCCATAAACTCTTATTATTTTTACATTCTAACAGATTTTGTTTACAGATACACAAATCCTGTTAGCCGTTATGAGTGGCATCGTTTTCAGACCACCATTAGTCTAGGCTGAACTATTAGAAAATGAAGCAAACCGTACTTTTGTAGAAGAACTCCTTTCCATACTCAAGTTTCACTTCTTCTGGGCAACTGCCGTACATCGTGTCGAGTTGACTCTGAATTTCAATTTTTCAGATCGTCGAAGCCGGAAGAACAGCGAGGAATCGAACCTCGACATTCTTGCGGCTGGTGAGATGAGTGGTGAAGAATCCCGGCTCAAGTACGTGCACTGATACTCCAAACAGACGTAGTTCTGTTCTAGAAATTATCTAGCTTCCCTACAAAATATCATTGAAAAACACATGTACTGTTCAGAAAGAACGATTAAGGATGGTCAATTAACACTCTCACGACGACTGACCTCTACGGGAGTCATAGCGATGTTGCTAGAATGACCGGTACGATCTCCATTGGTCTCATTTTCCTTTCGGTGGTTTATTTTATTTAACACTTAGGACTTTTTCCTATATTCGTTGTAATGAATCGATAGATTGTAGGACGCAGGTGCTGCATTGGGTGTTGATTGGGAAAAGGTTTATTCTGCACTTAGAAATAAACAAAAGATTGTTTTCCGTACGTGTTCACCAACTGGGAATTTGAGTCTAAATCAACCATTATTTCAATTCTAACCTATGTACTGAATCATAGCTATCAATCGAAGTGTGTGGATATAGAAAATGTTGAAACGGAAACGCTTAATGCCAACTTTTTATTTACCGCCTAGAACCACTATTTATGCAAATATCTCGGCATCATAGATAGGCATAAGTTGCAAAACATTGCAAAACACCTTCTTGACGCAGACAGGAATGTTTTTGTCTGGTGGACCATAGCAACATGTAGCAAATAGCTGTTATCCTCCCATCGGTTTACCTCCTCGTCGTGGCTCGGTGGTGTTCCTGAGTGCCGGGCAGCGATGTACAGCGAGAGGATTCCTCCCCCGGAAGGATCTCCCAAACTGAGGAGTCCGGCGTTTCTATCGGGAAGCCTAGCTAAGAGTAAACCAATATCAGGATCCACCACCGTCTTGGTAGCAAGGTCGCATGGTGGTAAATCTCCCTCTGACCCACAAGGGCTGCGACTGCCTGTGGTGGTGACGATCTAGGGTAGGGTAGACTTTGGCTAGACTGACCTCAGGACTGCAGGAAACCACAATGGCTAAACCAGCAAATCTCTGAAAAAATGGGGAATGTGTTGGGCCCGCACAACTAGTGAAGACGAGCTGCCCAAATGTTTAAGCATCTAACTAAGTAAATAGACACAACGTTGCTGAGACATTTGCAAATCTCCGGACCGCAGGCGTCTGGGGTGGGGAACGAACGCGCCATTATTCTTTCAGAGGCTAACGCGTTCACCACTACACCATGCGGGTCCTTCGTTTCGCCTGTCTCGCCCTAAGTAAATAATATTACGCATATAAATGACACGCATAAAGAAAGATAGAGCAAAGTCTGTTCTACCACGTTTTCATATTCACAACCCATCACATCTTCTAGCTGTCGAAAAATTGTTGTTCATTGTTAAAAAACCAAAAAGTCCGTAAACGCTGAAAACCATGAGTCGCCTATTGCGGCAGAAAAGCGAAATTAGGCGTCGTCAAGAGAGTGTTAACAGCCATGCACTATTTACCTAATTGTGTCACAGTAACCAGTTAGAGCAAACTTCGATACCGTATACGGTCCAGTGCCCATAAAAGCGAATCGACCACAAACACTGGTCGCAATCACGATTCGGCCTCTGTCGAGCATCAAAAATAAGGCATTTAAGGCAATTCCATCGATAGGTCTTAGTTTTTTAGACGGTTTTATTCATACGTTATGTTAATTTTTTTTGATAAAATGTATAAATTATACAGATTTACTATCTGTACCTTATAAAATGTCGGCTAAAGACATTATTGCCTTACGTCGTTTCAATGTTTTCTCTGTTCCAAAGTATTTTACACTGCGACGAAACAGACAACAGAGATAGCGGGTTGAAAACGACATTTTTTGGAGTCTCAGGAACGCTTGTTGGAAATCGTTCATTTCCCTGCATTCTTATCAATGAAATGGAGTTAGAAACAAGAATCGAACTGACCTGGTTCGCTTAACAAGTGGTTTAAATGCTTGCACTATCCGGATTGCACCCCATAAATTTACATCGGCTGTCTGCTTATAATCTTCGATAGTCAGAAAGTCGTCAAAGAACGTGTTTCCAAGCACACCGGCATTGTTCACAACGCCATGAAGACCTAAAATTGTACTAGTTCGACTGAAATGTTACTCGAATGGCGGCTGAAAGGTGAGCAGTCAGTCATCCAGTTTTTAGAATATGTTTATAGATCTACAATTCCGTGTCCAGGAATGCGAACAACGATCTCTCGCATAAGAACCGAGTCTTCTACCCTTCGATTCAGGAAATTCAGAAAATCGGCACAAGCTTGTCTGAAAACAAAAGCTAGCGAGTGATTGTGGCGGATGTCTAGGATCACCCTAGTATGGCTTCTCCAGGATTCATGCGAAAGTCGACTCCACCAGAGTTTAACGATAATTGTAAGGTCTTCAAGGAGTAGCCGAATGCAACCAAAACGTATATCTAAAATTTAAGAGTCTTTGGCGATGATGGATGCAAGAAAAGGAGTCCAATGAAATTAATGCACCGCTTGACATATGCTCCCTCCCAACGGTTCGCCACCTCATCGTGGCTCGGAGTGTTCCTGAGTGTTGGGCTGCGATGCAGAGCAGATGGATTTATACCCCGGTAGGATTCCCCACGCTAACAAACTGCCCGGAGTTTCCATCAGAAAGCACAGCTGTGAGTAAGTGAGTAATACCAGGATCCACCACCGTCCCATTATCGAGTTAGTAGCATGGTGGCAAATTTTCCTTTTATCAACAGCGGCGACGACTTCCTGTGGTGGTGACGACCTGGGACAGATTTTGGCCTGGCGGAACACGGGACTCCAGGAAACCACAGTGGCTAAACCAGCAAAGTTTCGAAAAACGGAGACCATGCAGGTCTTCTCGCAACCACTGAAGACCGGCTATCCAAGTGCCCAAGTAACTAGTAACTTGTGATCTCATACTGTACAAAACTATTTATGCCATTAAAAGGTACCAACAGTTGTAGGAAGTACGGGAGCATTTAGTGAAACCCTGCAATATTTTTTTCTGTTTAAGAATTCCTGATGATGCCTATAATTAATATAGCACAAAGAAATAGCCAATAAGACCGCTTCTAAGAGCTCCATACAAAACGTTATTAAAATGGTAGTACTTAGACAACAGCGTCTACTTTTTTACTTCGTATGATTCTCCTTCATATATTTCGGGGGTTCCAGCACTTTTACCTTTCATCCACCATGAAAGACAGGGTTGAGATAAGAGAACAGATTCAGGTACGACTTCATCCTTGATACTTGATACTTCAACGACCCGTCATCGCTAGTTGTGCGGGCCCCAGCATTATCACCACCTTTCAGAGATTTGTTGGTTAAGCCATTGTGGTTCATTGAAATCACAAGGACAGCCTGGCCAAAATTTGCCCCAGGTCCTCACCAACACAGGCAGTCGCAGCCCTTGTGGATCAGAGGGAGATTTATCACCATGCGACTTTGATACCAAACGGTGGTAGATCCTGGTATTGGTTTACTCTTAGCTAGGCTTCCTGATGGAAACGCCGAACTCCTTCTCAACTTGAGAGACCCTGCTGGGTGGACGAATCCCTCCGCTGTACATCGCAGTCCGACACCAAGGAACACCTTCCAGCCACGATGAGGCGGTAAGCTGTTGGGAGGTAGGACTTCATAACTTCGCTTTATTCATGGACACTGCTCAACCCTAATAGGAAGTATTCTGCATGAGACCACAAAAGAAGTCTTGCCCGAGGTTCTTCACGGTTCTACCGGAGGCATTCTCCAGCCTTTCGGATGCGTACAAGTCTGTTCAAGACAGATATGTTACCAATTTGGTGCCTTCGGTGGTGCAGTTGCATGGCAAGATCGAGCTAGTGACAAAAGACATGTGCATTACAGAGCACATTCAATCACTGTGCTATACATACCCCGAACAACGACTATTTACATCAAAATTACACTCTGCGAACTAGGAGAACGCTCACAAAATTCCGCTTGTTTAACACTGCTGGACTTTTTTCACATCAAATGCATTAGGTGTGGGTTGATACGGAGGTAATAGCTGCTTTCAATTCTAAGCGAAGGCATCCCAGTTTGTATCAAGCCTTAACAGTTAGGATAGAAATTGCTACAATATTCAAGTTTTGCCTACGAGATATAAATTTTCTTCTTCACGCCAGTTGAAATTCTGATTTGCTGAAACTTAGGGAAAATATACGCCCTTGCAAGCTTAAGTCACGATAAGTTTCGTTTTGGATAAATTTCAAAAATCCAAAGATGAACCGGAAAGACGAATGTCTCACTATCACACGTGGCCTGGCGCCTTATTGCAAAATGATATTTTGACTCCGGGGTGTGTCTTGCTTGCGACCCTACGTGAACAACACGTAGGCAAGTCCCACTCGTAACATCACGGTGAGTGGCCTTTCTGTTCAATATGGCGTCTATTTAAAAGTTTGATCTTCATTAATACTTTGACCTTTTTCCACCGAATAATTAAAGTATTCTAATATAAAACCCGTCCAGGCTCTGAGGAAGGCGAAGTCGCCGAAAAATCGGCCATCGACCAACAACATCAACAACAACGACAACGACAATGAAGACGTATACCAATCTCTCATCAGCTAAAGAAGGTCAGTTTATGAGATCATATAAATAAATAAGAAGATCATTATCATGAACTGCTACTCACCGATCGACGCAGCTGATGAGTACGAATTAAATGCGTCTTACTATCAATTGGAGGAAGTCATCCGCAATGATAAAGCATATCATAAATTTGTTGTTGGAGACTTCAACGCCAGAATAGGAAAGGCCAACGAGAGCGAATACAGAACCGGAAATTTTGGATTAAGAGAAGGGAATGAGAATGGAAACAGTCTCGCAGGACTCCTGTCAGCAGCACGTCTCTTCCATGGAAACTCGTTTTTCCAGAAGAAAGAAAGCCGCCGATGGACATGGGAGTCTCTCAACGGCATGACTCATGCGGAGACCGACAATATTCTGACAAACACAAGGTGATACTTACTTGACACATCGATGGTCCCGTCATTCTGTACTGGTTCCGATTACCGCCTTCTTCGCGCGAAGATTCGATTCAGCCGCAAGCTGGAAAAGAACTCTCTTCATCGGCCACGAGGAAAAAGTCTAGCTGTATACAACGAGAACATTCTGAATGAAGTCCTATCCAAACGTGACTGACAGATTAAAGACGACCCGACCGAAGAGTACGAGCAGCTTGTCGAAGGACTGAAAAGCTGTGCGAGTTAGCTTCAGTTCCTCAAGCAAGAAGATCGGATCGCATCTCTGTCACTATCAAGGAGTTACTCGAAAAGAGAAGGAAACTGAAGCTTGATCCTACTGCAACACGATTAACATGGCTAGTAATAAATGCCAGCTGCCGAAGAGCTTTGCAGGAAGATCTGCAACGCTGCAAGCAGAAGAAAATAAGTGGAAGCAGCAGAGAAAAGAAGCGGTCTGAAAAAATGCCGTCGTGACTTGTGTGATTATAATGTTCCGCTGTCAGTCCTGATGAATGAAGATGGGATAGCCAAAACTATTCGCCATGATATGGAATTAATAGCAGAAACGTTTTACACCAACCTTCTCCGTTCCACAATCTCCGTCCCGGACCCTAATATCCCGCTGGAAAAAAACCACCTGAAATACCTTCGTCGGAGGTTCCAGTTGCGATAGAAAGCATGAAAAGAGGTGCGGTTCCAGGATCAGATAGTATCACCACCGATTTCCTTAGAGCTGGAGGCCAGAACTTGCATGTACTTCTCGCAAATCGTATGACAGCCTGCTTTCAAAAGGAAAAAATCCCAGACCAGTGGAGGACGCCACGCACATCATCTTGGCCAATAAAGGAGGCCGAAAGGATCTTCGTAACTATCGCCCCATATGCTTGTTGAGTGCACTCTACAAGCTCTTCACGAAAATTGTCCTCTCGCATATAAAGGACATTGGATGAGGCGCAACCAGTCGAGCAAGCAGGATTTCGAAAACGATTTTGCTGCATAGACCATATCCAAACTGTGTCCAGAGTTATCGAAGTTTGTTGAGAATACCACCTGCCTCTAGTCCTAACCATTGCCGACTATGAAAAAGCGTTTGACAGCGTTGAAGTGAATGCAGACCTATCAGCGCTCGTCGACCAAGCAGTGGACCCGTCCTACATAAGGACTCTGTCTGACTGTTATCGGAACTGCACTGCGAAAATACAGGCTTTCTATCGACCTCTTACAAAACCAATAGGAAAAGGAGTTCGGCAGGGCGACACAATATCGCCAAAGCTGTTCTGTGCCCCACTGCAGTGGATAATGAAGTTACTGGATTGGGATGAGAAAGGCATACGTATTGATGGAATATTCCTGACAAACCTTCGTTTTGCCGACGACATCGTCATCTTCTCAAGAAGTAGTGGCGAAGCAGAGACGATGATCAACGAGCTCAACGAAAAGATAAGGATAAGAAAAGAAGATAAGAAGGATAGATAAGATAGGAAAAGATAAGATAAGAAAAAATATTTCGAAAAGATTTCGAAATAGAAAAGATAAAGCTTCGCATAAATAGAAAGAAGATCCAGTTCATGAAAAAGCCATGCTGCGAACGCGAAAAAGTTGAATTGGACGGCTCACTCATTGTAGAGACCACCTCGTACGTATACCTTGGGCGATCAATGATCATGGAAAACAACATTAAGGAGGAACTACATAGAAGAAGGAGAGCAACTTGAGCTGCATTTGGGTCTCTCAAAGAAGCCACCGACCAACTGAAGGAGCCGAAAATCCGCGCTCATTTCTTTGATTCTACGGTCCTCCCAGCGCTCTGTTATGCTGCTGAGACGTGGGTTGTTACTTCAACTACGTCAAGAATGCTTTGAACTATTCACAGAGCGCTTGAGCGATGTCGTCTGAAATATAACCGACACTCCCACTATGTAGCCGGAATGCGAAGTTCTGACCTTCGAAATCTGTCACATCTTCGAGATCCAGGAGAATATACATCGATAGCGAAACATAGATGGGCCGATCACATAATGAGAAGAACAGACGGCAGATGGACGATAAGAACAGTAGAGTGGACTCCAAGAGAATGCAAACGTCCCCTAGGACGGCCACCTACACGTTGGGCGGACGTGTCCGTAAACAAAGTTAATCAGCTGTACCCGCAGCTGCAATTATTTTACAGATCACGGTACGAGACTCTCACGCGCTACCATGCTCGAACAAGACCACCACCATGGACTACGATTGCGAGAGAAAGAAATGAATGGCAATTGTGCTGGGGTTCGCACAACTCGTGAAGACGGACCGTCCGAGTATCCAAGTAAGTATGGAAAATATTGGTTTCCCTTTTCTTTCCTCTACGGCACCTATTTTGACCACCAATGTAAATGAACGGACTGGATTTCGCCTAACAGGGTACGATGGCGTTTGTTAGCTTATTGTTTACACTTGTGGCTTTCGCTCTTGCGGTGTGATACTTAGGTTTACTTTTCCGCTTTTCGACAATTTTATTCGCGAACATATTTAAACACGAGATTACTATATGGTGATCGTATGTACTCGGAAGGTGATAGAACAAAGTCAAAAAATTCTCCGAACTTCTCAACTACTCAAACACGGTCTTCTTTTATCGAAAAATTCTCGTCTCTTATCGAAGAAACAGCTTCAAACTTTATTTGTCACCGGTAGAATCCACTCTTTCACGTTTAACAAGATTTAATGGAAACCAGGCACAATATTGCCCAAAAGCTATAGGGTTGCTGAGATGCTTGCAAAGGTCCAGACCACTGGTGTCTGCAGTGGGGACCGAACACGTCATTACCCTTTCATGGGACTAACGCGTTCACCACCACACCATGCCAGCCCTTCGTTTCGCTGTCAGACAGCCGAAATGTAGGACTCGCATGGTGTGGTGGTGAAAACGTTAGCCCCTGGAAAGGATAATAGCGTATTGGGTTCCCCGCACACACCAGAGGTCTGGAGTTTTGTAAATATCTCAACAACACTATGGTTATGTCACATAATACGCTTCTATTAAGAATTATCAAGTAGTTAGTAAAATTTGGCAACTACCCAAAAAAAGCCAAATTTCTACAAAACATAGTTATATGAACTAGATAGTAAATGTTTACTCCCTAATTTTTTTATGTCTGAAATTAATGAATGACGAAAAGCATTGTGACAGGAGTTCTGTAGAAAGGACAAGATCAGAACTAACCACCGTATTTCGCAGTCTTACTCTCAACGTAATTCTTTGCTTCAGCTATGCTTTCGTCCTTTGTCACATCAAGAATGAAGGCATCGATCGGTGTTCGACAGTGTTTTGAAATCGCCTGTAGCTCATCGGTCGACTACAAAGCACAGGTATTAAACGTCACGTCGAACGTCAAAAAACATAACGAATTTTGGATTTTCCTTGATATTTCGTGGACGATATGCAGCCCAGTGGTCAGAGGTGTCTACAGCGCACACCAAGGTCGGTGGTCTAATTCCAATGTCTCGGACTAACCAAGCCTTCAATCCCGCCTCAGTCGGCAGATTGCTACAAAGCTTGTCTGAGAGGATAGCAGCACTGTCTTTATAAATTGTTGGGCCGCCGAGAGCAATTAAGCCCTAATATGCGATTATGTCAACAACGGTACGGATGGATTGAAAATCATGGTGCGTCCCTCAAGGATTGATTTGATCAATGTCGAACTCCTTTACCTTTCTACCCTCGGAATTTTTTGAGTGCGCAATGTTTAAGCTTAATAGTGCCCCCCGTTTTTACACTATGTGATGAATTGCGAGCTGTGATACAGATAAAACGTTTGCTGTTGAGTTGTTGCTAAGGAATGCGTCATGCACTGTGCTCCATTTATCGTAGAGATGATTGACTGAATGCATATTTTGTCTATAAAATGACATACTGTGGCATAAAGATGTATGAGGTCGATTTCTTATCCGTGCACACAAGTCGGTTACCGATTTTACTATCGCGGAGTTATGGAGAGATTGGATACCCCGGAGTTCGAGATCCCAAAGCGCACCTAACCACTGTGCTGCACTAGCCCTCTACGAAACGGCATGAATAGAAATATCGAAGTGTAGAAAATTCGCATACTTTCTTCAGCATACATCCAGCCATAACTGGCATACCTCGCTCTGCACAATGAATGGCAAGTGCTCGACCAAAACCTGAAATCGCGTGGAGTTCATGAAATGACGTCATACGGTAATGCTTGTTCACTAGGATAGACGACATAGCAAAGCTCTTATCAATTGAGATGTTTAAAATGAGATTTGCGTTTGTAGCAAAAGAATTAGTTCAGCTCAAAAATGAAGCTTACTTCATACATTTGTGGTTTTTTGCATTTGAAAAATAAATTAGAAAACACCTGCTTTAAACGCAGTGTACGACCTACGACGATAACTGTAACGAAATTTTTATCGCACACTGTAATTTATTGACAACGTTGAATGGATTTATTCTAGAACTGCTTCGGTTAACGTTTCAGTGCCATCGAATTCTTCAGAAGTTCAGTGACTCAATCGAGTGTTCAATAGAGTTGTGTTTTCTCGTGATGTGAATATCCTCTGTTGGAATCGAGGGCTACGCGAATAAAGTCGCTTCACTCCACAGCAGCTTCCTACGCGAAACGATTCTCGATTCATTTCCGTCCAAGACTGTCTATTTTTCTTTATATTATAATAAAAATGTAGTAGTGCTAGTTTTTATTTACTGCCTATTACAATTTTCCACGGCAGGGTACTATGTGAAATACAGCTTCAGTGGTGCTGAGATATTTGCAAAACTCCGGATCGCAAGTGTCTGTGGTGAGGACGCGCTACTACCCTTTCCGGGGGGTAACGCATTCACCAGCACACCATGCTTGTCTTTACTTTAGCCTTTCGCTCAGCTTTTGCAAGCAAATGTAGTAGTAGCTTACTAGTTTCTGGTATTTATTCTCTTGAATATAAAGCATTCAAAGGAGTTTGAACAAAA
This sequence comes from Angiostrongylus costaricensis, assembly GCA_900624975.1. Lineage (NCBI taxonomy): Eukaryota > Metazoa > Nematoda > Chromadorea > Rhabditida > Metastrongylidae > Angiostrongylus > Angiostrongylus costaricensis. The sequence goes on along the minus strand of UYYA01004158.1, from coordinate 50,252 downwards.
ATATTCCAACCCCATATCTTGCTCTAGTAAAGAGCTAAAGGATATAGTGTTCACCGTTGATAAATTCTCCATTAATGGATTCATTATGCACTTGCTTCCATTCGTAGCATCGTAGACTTGAGTTCATCCATATTTACCATATCCAATCACTTAGGAGAGCCTACTAATTATTAGGTCAGTATTTTCATCGTCCTACATAACCTCCAGGAACCAATCTGCGGAGAGATATTGAGTTTAGTTTGACTCGGGCGTTGGATCGAACCAACGAACCAGTGTGTATCGCAGGGCACCTTCAATCGCTGTGTTTATGTGTCTAATGTGTCATGTTCTGATAAGAGCGTGTTTTCCTTTTAGCACGCTAATCATGTAATTTGTTTGCTCTACGGGCAAACAGGGCCGAGTATCGTGATTGCAGACATTCCACACATCTAGATACTACTCAAGAGATCGCAGTGCTGCTAACAATATGCTGCAGGAATGAAAGACGTACAACAGAATATCTTAGGAAGTACTGTGAAATGAATAAGAACTTAAGATTGGTGTGTGAGAAAATCTCGAAGTAATTTTAAAAGAACGCTGAAGGTTCATTCTCTTAAATAATTCCAACATTTACTCGAACGAGGTTAGCATGAAAGGATAAGGAGCAAAGCGTTCGGTGTTGACCAATTTCTGAGCAATGCGCCATGCAATCGACTTCATTAAGGATCGTAAGAGGCGACTAAGCCCATATCTGGAACATACAGTGACTTGCGATAGGGTATCGACGTATCCAGTCCACCCTCCCAGGAAACTCTGATACCAATTTGCCGACCACTGAGGCATAGAAGGGTCGGTAAATCTCAGGGCGCCATGTCAAACGAACGACCGCTTGTGTATTTTAGGTTAACCCTAACTACTGAGCTACACTACTCGGATGTACTGCTACACAGACATATTTCGCGAATATTTGGTGAAAACTTAATGCACAATCTAAAACCTAATCTACTAAAAAGCACTCAGTCTCCTCATTTTCTAAGGAATGAAACTGCCCTACGTTGTTGACTTGAGATCATTAATTTTCACACACACACATACACATACACACACTTACTTAGCCACGAGGATGCCGAGAAATGCTCAAAACTCGCGGTCTAATTTGCGCTTCCAACCTGCGACTACTCTTAACTGGGGTTCACGTGCTACCCTCCACCCTCACGGGATCTTTGCCTTGGTTTTCTCTCAGCCTTCTTTTTACCCCATCATTATATATCAGCATCCCTGTGGTTGTATTTCATGTCGCATCCTGCCACAAAAAACAAAGAATAGGCAGTAACTAAAAACTAAAACAGTAAGCAGGTTTCAACTTATTATTTACTGCCTACTCTTTTTAACTGCAGGGTATCCATTGTGAAATATAACTTCAACGATGCTGAGATCAATCCCACTGACGGGTGATTGCTGATGGCAAAAGATCGATAAAACTAGCTGAGTGACAGGCAAAACGAAGGACCCGGATGGTGTGGTGGTGAAGTGCACTGCTCTCCGGTAAGGACAACAGCGAGTGTTCGTTCCCCACCGCATACAACAGCGGTCCGGAATTTTGCAAATATCTCAACATCGTTGAAGTACGCAGGTTGTTTCACATCTTGATCTAGGCTGTAAAGAAAGGAAAAGTGGTTAAAACGTTAACTATTGAAAATAGAAAATCCGAAAACCACATAAGAACGCAATTAAAAATAGCAATCACAATTATGTGTTGGGATATTCACAAAACTCTGACCCTAGGCCAGATCGAACCACGATTACCCTTTTCGGGTGCTCGCGTATTACACACTGGGTGACTGATGCACTTGCGTTTCCTTTCTCTCAGGTAATTTTCTACCTAACGGTGTCTCAGTGATGCAGTGGGTAACACGCAACCACCTGGAAAGGGTAATCATGGTTCGATCTGAAATGGGGTCTAACGTTTGCGAATATCTCAGCATCGTTGTCGTTGCATTTCATATAATACCTTGCTGCGAAAAATTATAGTAGACAGCAAATAAAAAGTTAACATAGTTAGCAATCTTTTATTAGTGCATAAATTAAGACCCATAAAAGGAATATAATTGGCCTTAACGTCTGGATTAACCAAAAGTCGGGCTTTCGAAATTATTTTTGAATACTTCTTCAAAAACCGACTTTTATCTAACATTAGTGTAAATGACCAATACGTTCATGGCTTATTGAGCTGGCACGAAGGTGGTGCAAAATATTTATTCGGACAACGTTTCGACGTCTTCGTGTTCTCTAGAGAAGAATTGATCCCACTCGATGGTCCGCAGGTGGTCGTGCTGATCCGATCTAATGAAAAACCCGTGCCCCACTTTTTTGGATTTGACTCGTCGCGACAATGAGCTACCATAACGCGAAGTCGACCACCTGTGGATCATCCACTGAGTTCAATCCGGCTTTGAAGAAGAAGAAGACGTCGCAGCGTTAACCGAATAAATACTTCTATACCATCCTCTTTTCAGCTCGACAGTCGAAAAAAAGTACTTCTTAAATAATTCTTCGTATTTTTGTTGAGCAAACACGAGCTGTTATTATTCTTTATTCACAAATGAGCTGACGTTTCGGCGGATTTCGCCTTCCTCAGAGCCGCTTTCTATGAGGTCTCCACTAAGTATAATGTATTATGTACGTATAATATGTATAATGTACGCATTATACTTCCATGTGATTTCTGTGCGGTTGGTCTCTACGTGACATACTTAGTGGAGACCTCATAGAAAGCGGCTCTGAGGAAGGCGAAATCCGCCGAAACGTCAGCTCATTTGTGAATAAAGAATAATAACACCTCGCGTTTGCTCAACAAAAATGCGAAGAATTACTTGATCAATGCCGAGGTTAATAGAAAGTCGGTCGTGGGAGTTACTTCTTAAATAGTTTTGAAATTCTCACCACTATCGCATCCAGTAATGAAAACGGCTTTGTTCTCCAGGTTGCCAATTTCGAACAGCTCAGCGAACCATCGTAAAGCCAAGAATATCACGAATACCATGAATAATCCCAATAGGAACGACGACACCTCCATGCTCAACTTTAGTGGCCACTAAACTATCTGCTGCCCTGGGTCGGGACCACGAGTTATCCTTAAGTAGCAAACGTTCGACGGGAAAAGTCCTTGGAATATACAGATCGAACAATAACTGAAAAAGCGGACCAAACTAGAAAAGAATGAAGGGGTTTTGCTAGGAATGAATCATAGAATGAAGAAGAATCAGTGGTCGAAGAATTAAGGAATGCTCAGACGAAAACACACTTCAAAAATGAAAGAAGAAAAAAAGCATCTTTTTCCTTTTCAAAATGAGGAGAAATATACAGGAAAGCAACAAAATAGAGAGATAAAAAAATAATTTCAGAATGAGTACAGAAAGTAAAAGAAAAGAATTGACGTGCCCTAGAGGATCTCTATAACATATGCTTTTCGATGAGTCATAGTCACAGTACTGAAGCATACTGAACGAAATAAATGCTAGACATCCCGAACGACTAATAGATATCGATTCTACTAATAACATTTCGCCTCAATGCTGCTGGTAGTTCACTTAGAAGAAGGTTATTGGTTCTGTAGAAATGAAAAACCTATGGAAGGGCTTGGTTTTAGGAATGGTGGAAAAAATCGCTATGGGTTGAATGAACGCTATGAACAGTATGATTGGGAAGTGTAGCATAGAACTGCAGTGGTTAGGCCAATGCACCAAATAAACGTGGCGGCTTTCACAATGATAGGAATATAGTTTGAACACACTCTGTTTCATTGATTCATATACGTCTTCGCCTTCTTCAGAGCCGATGATCCGGGTCGATGGTCCACAGTCGTTCGTCTTCTCATTGTGGCGTGTTCGTCTTCGTATCGAGTTGGATCTTGTTCAGTGAATCGAATCACCACTTGAATGAGGCAAGTTCACGCGCCAAGCCGTTTTATACAGGACGGTTTTTGTTGGTGATGTGATGACTATCGGTTGATAGTAATTTGTTTTTCAACGGGTAATCTATCGTACAGCAGTGCTATTAGATAAGCTTGCACCTAGCGAAGTAATATCGTTGTGAACCGACTTCGATTTAACCTCGGTATAAATGATCATAATGAACGAATGAATGAATGAATGAATGAATGAATGAATGAATGAATGAATGAATGAGTGAATAAATGATACCTTGTTTCATTGATAAATCACATAGTTATATACTTTATATAATTAGCGATGTGCTGTCTAACATAACACCGACTGTTGTAGGATGGATTGTCAGCTGAAAAACAAATTATTACCAACGGATAGTCATTATTAACCAAAACCGTCCTCTGTAAAAAATCATTGCCGGGCGAGGTTGCCTCATTCCAGCTGTACTCCAGAGAAGATCCGACTCGATACGAAGACAAAGACACCACATCGAAAAGAGAAACAACTGTGGACCATCGACTCGGATCATCGGCTCTGAGTAAGACGAAGACGTCGAAACGTTAGCCGAATAAATATTGGTAACAACCTCGTGTTGACGTATCAATGAAGCAAGGTACATTAATCATTTATACCGAAGTTGAATGAAAGTCTGTTTACAATGATGTATGACGATGCTTTACCATTTTCTCCGTCTGGTTATGGAAGTACTTGGCTGGATAGATTGCGGTCAACTTAAGCTTTCCAGGCCTTGAGGAAGGCAGAATCCGTCGAAACGTCAGCTTCATAGCAATCAAGATTAAAATAACACATCGTGTTTGCTAAACAAGAATATAAACAACTACAATGATATAATCTTAACCCTTTTATTTACTGCCTTTTTTCTTTTTGATGGCATGGTATGTTGCGAAATATAACTCGTATATAATGCTAAGATATTTGCAGAACTTCGGACCCCAGGTGTATGCGGTGGGGAACGAACGCGCGCTATTGTCCTTTCAGGGGAGTAGCGCACTTCACCACCACACCATCCGGGTCAGCATTATATACGAGTTACAATGATATAGTTTGAATGGCTGGCTAGTTGTCAGAGTTGTTAGGTCAGTTTGTTGTCACAGGACACAATCTCAAGTTTGTCTTATATTCTTTTACAGCAAAAATAGCAGTAATAATTAACGGTATAGCAATATCCAGAGCCGCTAGGAATACAAAGACCACTACTAAGAAGGATACTGTAGGAGTTCTGGTCGAAGGAACTGGTAGTGAAGCTGTGGAGAGAATTGCTCGACGAAGTCGGTTGTAGTACCATAGGTGGCGTTTATCTAGAGTAGTTGAGGAGATCGTTTGAAGAGCCGGTGACGGAGTTTCGCCCTTTGAAGAGCACTGATCAGTGCAAAACAAGTGCATATTCTATAGAGAAGATGAAAACAGTACGTTCGACTGAGAAGATCGTAGGCAGCGAGAGAATAAATGTGGTGTACTTACCAATAAATATAGTTACTGTAAGGAACATAGCATCGAAAATAATAACTATTCGGGAATAGTTACCATAGAAAGAGTTTGACCAATCATCAATGTATCTCAAATACAATGTATAATATAAGAAGATATTTCTATTGGAAAGTGCATTTACAGGGACAGTACAACTCGTCCCGTCCAAATTGTACTGCGTTTGTAGCTGTCGCCGGCAATCTACGCAAATACAACACGTCACTGATATCATTCGGTCATCAACAATCAACGGCCATAAAGTTCCCGTACCGTAATCAATTATCGTTAGTACTGACTTGCCAATACCTTGCTCTGTTCAGGTGACTAACAGAAGTTGATAGAGAATAAGATACTGGTTATCCATGCCGTGATTGTATGAACGTCATTATTCAAAAAGAAACTATCACTCGTATTTTCCATCTTTTTTCATATCACGGGTGTATGAGTGAACAATTTCGTAAAAGGTATTTGTTGTTCTACTCGACTGTGTTCTACAAAAATGTACTGTTTCTAACTTGTATACCAGTAATAATAAAAGGATAATAAATAAAAGATGTCGTCATTGATCAATCTTTGAGGGATGTGCCATTCATTCAACTTCACAAAACATCTTTGGAAGTGATTGAATGCATATCTGGCCTTCACAATGACTCGCGGTGGTCTACCGATAAATCGAGCCAGTGATGCTGTCCTCCCAGACAAGGCTGCTACCTATTTTCCGACCCCAGAGGGATGAAAGGCTTGGTGGGCGCGGATGCGGGGGTCGATTTCACACACCAATAGTTAAGTAAATACGACCAACGTGGATGTGAATGAAAAGATATTAAACGAGATTAAGCGTAGCGAAAAAGTGCTGGCTTGGCTAAGGCTCTATTTATTCAAAAGCTCTGAAGTTTATGACTAAATGGACTGGATTTCAAGTTCTTGGTGAAGACTATCATTTGTATGCCTTTTCTTCAGGATCTTTTAATGTGTAAAGCTTCTTCTCCACGCTGTTGCTGTATGGGGCTGAGATATAACAGACACTATGGAAAATATCACCTTCCAAATGTCCGCATTCTTTGTCGCTCGGCAAAATGGCGATCTCGCAAAAATTCCAACGTTGCAAAGTCTTGTTCTCTCATAGCTTTCTTTACTTTGCCCGGATTTTCTTGATTTAGAAAAGTAAGATTGCGAAGTTCGAGAGCAGTTCCGTCTCCTGATAGTTGAAATAAGCAGATTCACTGCGAAAGATTAGACCAATCGATTCATACTTTCCTAGGAAAGGTTCAATAACATTGATTGATATATCGGACATTCCGTGCCCACCTTTTCGACTCAGTGGCACTTCCTGCTCTAACGTATGCCTCAGAAACCTGGTCGCTGCGTAAGCAGGATGAAGGTTCACTCAGCGTTATCGAACGCGCAGTCGAAAGGGCGATGCTAGGAGTATCCTGTTCCACACAAATAAGGGATGGGATCCGAAGCTCCGATCTGCGTCAACGATCAAAAATCAAAGATGCCGTTCTGTACGCCAAACAGTCGAAGATAAGGTGGGCCGGACACGTAATGCGTATGAATGACAACCAGTGGACAAGAGGCGTTAGTGACTGGATTCTTCGGGATTTTAAACATACTCCAAAAAGACCACCGACCCGATGGTCAGAGTTCTTCACAAAGAGCCTTGATGAATAGATATGATACTCAACGAGTTCCTAGAGCGAGCAGAACCCACTGGGCTACACTTGCACGCAACAGGGAAAAATGGAAGATTTACTGGCGCCCGCTTGAGTCACTCGACAATCAACGGGACTACAGTTGATACAGGTGATCGGACAAGAAAAGAACGACGAGAGAAAGTGCTTTTCGAAAATTTCGGAGAGATTGTTTCCAATAAACACCATCTCTGGTTAATAACGAACAATGGCCAGAGTAGAGAATTAACATTATCGCTTTAAGACAGTACTAGACAAGAAATATCTGACAACGGATGAGTTGAAAAAGAAACGAGACAAACACTTAATCATTAGGCGATTTAGTCTCATGCTACAAGTCTTTTTATACTCCTTTATAGTGCTGTTCGGTACGCTCCACAACGAAAATCACACTTTAATCCTGCCATATTCTGCCCTGATAACTAAAAGAGAAAAGAATGGAGCGTTCATCGTTGATAAATCGTGGAGGGATGCGTCATGCATTCGAGTTCATCAAGCACCGTGAGAAGTGACCGAATGGATATCTGGCCTATAAAATGAATTGAGGTGGCCTACCGATGCATCAGTTCAGAATTTTTTATCCTCGCTGATTCGGCTGGTTCCGTGACACCGAAGAGACCGAATGTCTGGCGAGACTGGGGTGAGGGATCGGTCTAGAGACCACATGTATATTACAACAAGCTTCTAACCACTGCACCACATGCTTCCTTTACGTTATGGCCATTTTTATACTTGACAGCTCGTCGTGTTGTGTCAGTGTGGTGGCCTTTTTTGTTTGTTGATGGATTCGATCCAAAACCCTTGTTTTTCTCAGCCACTTGAGAGCAAATTTTTGGCCGAAAGAAGTGCAGAATATAGTCCGGATACCGTTAAGCTTGCTCAAACAGGCATGGGTGAGCACTTCATACAGAAGGTATATGTCAACCTGGCGAAACAGAGCAAGGGCTCCATTCCAGCACCTTTTTGGCGTCCTAGTGAAACTACGTGATACGATATTCTTTAGTCTGGAGATCCACGACGTTGATCAACTCGAAGCAAAAAGGCCCAAAGTTTAAGGTAAAGCGCCTATTAATCTGAGTTCTTCATTTTTCAATTTTACTTCTTTAAATGCCATATTCAAGTTACCACAAAGTGAATTCATTCACTGAAAATATGACAAAAAAATTTTCAAAAGACCTTCGACTAGTTAACAATGAGTGGACACGATTTCAAGAACAGACTTTCCCTCAACTTCGGCATGACTGGCCAGCATCTATTTTCTTGTTGCTAACACGAGATACATGAGATTTCTGAGAAAAAAATTAATTGGAAATTTTTAAAAATTTAGCCCGTTGTACGGTCCCTATTCAATGGGTCCGACTAACCGCACGAGACTATGCTGTACAGGATGAATCCCAGAATCGAAGCAACAATATAAATGATCGTAAAGGCAGATGAAAACTTGTGATGAATATCTAGAACAATTTAGCACGGCTATTCTAATTTTGCAGGGAAAATCACGCATGACTGGCATTCAACGTGCTGTTCTTGAAGAGAGAAGGTGATAAATCGTCAACTTGCAGCCGAACCGCCCACCACCACCACTTAAATCCGACTAGCTTTGTCGAAGGCGATTGCAAGCCCACGAAACAAATGAAAGCGGAAAAAGTAGATGAAAGCGAACCCTAGAGACATTTGAAAACGGGTCATCTGGCTGTCAAAATAGAAAATTCAGCATGCAGAATCAATCTTCACGACCATTCCTCTCTGACGTGTGCGTGTAGCCTAGTGGTTAGAGAAGAGCTGTAATATCCCCTATGTCGGTCGCTGGTTCGATTCTAAGACTTGGTCTCACCAAAGAAGCAGTCTCTCTGGGGTCGGAAAATTATAGCCTAGTTTTTTGGTAGAATAAAAACCCTGAATTCACACATCAGTATGCCATCGTAAGTTGACATTCGACACTTGAATGACCAGTCATCACTGGCTGTGCGGGCCCCAGCATAGTCTCCACTTTTCGGCGATTTGCTGGTTAAACCGTTGTGGTTTCTTGGAGTCCCGATGTCAGCCTGATCGAAGTCTCCACTAGCTCTTCACCACCACAGGCAGTCACAGCCCTTGTGGATCAGAGGGAGATTTACCACTATGCAACTTTGATACCAGGACGGTGGTGTTTCCTGGTATTGGTTTGCTCTCTTAGAGTTTTCGGAGAAGAAACCACCTACACATACAAGTACAGGTAATAAGTTTATGTTCTTATAACGTCTCGTCTCTGCTTCTCGTATCTCGTAAGCTTGAATTAGACTTTTACTTTAGATCATTTCACTTTTAGATCAGCTCACTACGCATTTATGTAGAAGTACTCGTACTAATATTTAGGAATATTTAGGTGATGACGGCTAATTTTGCGTGACTACCGTATGAAATAATGTCTAATTTCAGGTAGTTGCTGATCACATGGTTTTTCTAAAATAGCCAATAATATTTCGATAACCTGGTAACGGTTTATCCGCTCGTTGTGGCTGGGAGGTGTTCTTAAGTGTCAGGATGCAATGTACAGCTGGAGGATTCATCCTCCCGGCAGAGTCTTCCTTGCTGAAAAGGAGTCCGGCGTTTCCGTGAAGAAGCCCAACTAAGCGCAAACCAATACCAGGATCCACCACCGTCCTGGTATCAAACTAGTTGCGTGGTAGCAAATTTCTTTTTGATCCACAAGGGCGAGGACTGCCTGTGGTGGTGACGACGTGGGGCAGACTGGCTGGGCTGACCTGGGAGTCCAGGGAGCCGCAATGCCCAAACCAGCAGAGCTCCGAGAAACGAAATTATGCTGGGGCTCGCATAACCAGTGAAGATGTACCATCCAAGTATCCAAATATGTACTTCGATAGCCAGAAGACTTGTGGGGTTGAGAACATGCACATAAGACTATCGAAACGAACGGTGCATATGTTTCTGCTTACTACACGTTCCTATCGTCCATTATACAAACACATTACTATCACCATTTAGATATGTCTTTCAGTTTACCCTGAGTCTACTTTTATACTTCTATATTCGCGCATTCGTAACGAAAACTATGAAATTTATCATTGTGTTTAGAATTAAAACAAGGTTCAGTTACCCTGCCTTTAATTATCCTTTCATATTACAAGTGTACTCGTCCGAGAAAAAGTTTTTGTATATTTCTAAGTATGGAATGGAGTTTTTCTCGCCCGGCGCTAGCCACTATATCTGCGTTCTATGAATTATCGATTGACTACAAGTCTAGGAAAAGATTCTGTGCGCCAATATAAACGCCTAGAACTAGGATGACCTCTATAAAAGTCATACCGGGTGCAATTTTCCTTACAGATAGGTTATGTAGAGGTCACACTGCCACGTAAGCATTAAAAGAATGGTGATCATTGAGCAGCTTGGACGTGTTAATAAGGATCAGAGATGTTATTGATGTCTATCCAAATGAGTTAACCATTATAATATTTAATTCTTCGGCAAGTTTTCATGTTGCTCTGTGATGATCCTCTTCGCTTTCAGCTTTGCTTGGTAGTGTGGGTATATCGAAAATGGGATGCGCAGAGTGGTTTCCTTTCTGTTTCAACTAATGCCTTAGCTGACAATCTGTTCAAAGAGCCAAGCGAAACAAACGCGCATACGAATGAACGGTACTCCATTTCGTGGCAATAAACGACGCAAACATCTGTCCATGAAGATGTCGGTGATAACTTTCCTAATTTGGCGCAAATCATAATGAAAAAGGAAATTAACCTCAACCACAACTCTGAATTTTGCACGTGACCTACAACTGCTTGATTTTTGTGAGAGGAGTTGCCGTGGCTGTAAGTTGTGTCACCTGTGAAATCTTTCCTGTAAACAATGCACAGGACCCACTTTCTGTTAACCTCGGCATCGATCGATAATTCGATGTTTTTCTTCAATAAGCAGACACGAGGTTGTCATCATAGAATTTATTAGGATACAATGGGTGACTTTTCGACGGTTTCACCTTCTTCAGAGCCTGGAAAGGCTAAATTGAGATGAGATCTGCTCAGCTAAACACTTTCATAACCGCAGCAGATAAAACATAACAAAAAACTTGCAATCGCATAAGAAACAGCTTCATTTAAACACCTACCGTTTATTTGTTGTAAGTATCTAAGTTAGTTGATGGATAGTAGCCGCACAGAGTAATACATGGGCGATAACTGTGTTTGTGTCAGGTCACTGGATTAGCCTGAGGTATGGCGCTAAGTAACGCGTGATGACAAGCACTCCTCCGTACAGTTCATTTTTGAATTTTTGGGATTGATCCAAAGCGCTTCAAGAGTTTTACGCGCTGATGTTTTTGATTCGTGCGCAAGGATAGTGACACGTGATAACTGATAAGTGGAACTTATAGCCTAATAGTCTTTGATTTTATTAGCTCTCGAACCTGTCGCATACCAGATTTTTGGGCAGCTATAAGGTTCGAACTAAACTTTTTCGCGCGATAGTGGTTAAGGACTTTGAGTGTTTCGCTCGAAAATATACGAAATTTTATATCTACTTCGTCGTTTGGGTCTTGCTGTCTAAAGAATAACCGAGGAAATGGAGGCGGTGGTAGTGCCCCTACTTCTCGTTGTTTCTTTTTATTTCGTGTCTCAATTCTAGCGTTGCTTCGGAGTCGAACTTCGGAGTAGGAGTTAGTGATAAGGGTGGAGAGTTTGTAGTAATTCCTCGCCAGTTAGATGCCGATATAACGGAAGAACATCTTGAAGACGCATCTCTTTATCGCGCATCTACTGAAAAGGAATTCAGAAATCAAAATCGAAAACTGAACAACGAATGGGTTGAAATGGCAAGCGCAGCTGGTTTGAAACCAGCAGACATTTCGCATCTTGAGATCGAAGTGCCGACTTGTCCCGTCTTACACTTACTTATCAAGACCCATAAGTTAATATCCGCCAATGAGTTGGCGTCTGCCGACCCGTCCACCTTTAAAGTTAGACCCAACTTCAGTTGTGTAGACGGCCTACGGATAGAATTGCTTGGTTTATAAATCTAATCCTCAACCAGTTGCTTAAGCACAAGCGCATACCAACAAATCTCTTGTCTTGTTATCACGCGTGACCTGGCGCCATACCTCAGACTAATCCGGTGACCTGACACAAACACAGTTATCGCCCATGTATTACTCTGTGCGACTGCTATCCATCAACTAACTTAAATACTAGCAAGAAATAAGCGGTAGGTGTTTAAATGAGGCTGTTTCTTATGCGAATACAAATTTATTTGTTAAGTTTTATCTGCTAGGGTTGTGAAAGTGTTTGGCTGAGTAGATCACATCTCAATTTGGTCTTTCCAGGCTCTGAAGAAGGTGAAACCGCCGAAAAGTCACCCATTGTATCCTAATAAATTCTATGATGACAACCTCGTGTCTGCTTATTGAAAAAAATATCGAATTTTCTTGTAAACGTTCTCAAAAAATATATCTTTAGAAAGGGCATTCTTTCCGGAGATAGTGCTTTTTGCTTAGTGCGTACTGCTTCCTGGTGTTAAGTTCATTTACTCCTGATCCGGTGACCTTAGTAAGGGAACTCTGGCCACCTGTACCGTTTACATCACAACTGAATTACCCGGACTCTTCGAGTTGAGATGAGAAGGTAAGCTGTTTAGTTGAGGTTTTGTATATTACGTTTCTCCTAAATAGAATGTTATAGTTCTTTGAGACAATCCCCGGATTACTTTACAGTTCGGATCATGAAGTATTTAGACAATTGATTGGAATCTTTTATGATAATCTTCTTCGACCATATGATGGTCACAACGTAGAAATGGAAATGTGTTGAATGAAATCAAAACTGAAAACACCTTATAATCAGATAGTTTTCGAAGCGAGAAAGAAGTCTACTGAAGAAGATTAGAACCAGAAAAAAAACAAGTCTCTAAGAGGAAATTTGAACAGAACCTCCAGAAATCGATAAATAAGTGATGATTTGAAGATTTAGGCGGCAAGAAATAAAAAGCAAACCAGCTGTGACAAGGTTACAGCATACCTGGTGGCTCAACCCACAAATGGTTTGGGCCTCTTCCTACTACAATGATACGCATTTTGGATTAATTAAAATTTACAGTAGAATTGAAATTGGGTCCTGTAGTGCTTTGGTTGGAGCTCTGGGTTCATCAAGCTTTCATCCATTCGGGGTAGACAAGGTAGTAGCGGGCTTGCATGTAAAGACAGCAGCACTATCTCGATAGATCACTAGGTCCTGTTTGATTTAATACTGTAAAATGCAAAATACGTAGTGGGAATACAAAAAGAACCGTCTTCTATAGATGGGTCTCGTCTAGAGAGGTTACTTCGTTAGAGCGGTGCCCCACTCCACTGAATTCGGCTCGATGCGATTGCGCAGGACCAAATTTCAGGAGTGAATAGCTGTGGAGTCTCTACTCGAATCACTGAAGCTTTGAACAATGCGATAAGACAAAAATTTTATCGAAGAATTAAAAACGACGTCTTCTAAGCTTACCAATAACCCTAGAAATTGACCACCGTTGTTATACCATAGATAAATGAAAATCTTTGGAAAGTCCGGGTAGTTTTAAAAGGAATGAGACTAGCATTTTTGAAAATACTAATATAAATTATACAATATTCTACCAACTCGTGAGAATTCTAGTGAAAGTACAATATGGTGGGGCGTTATCGATTGCTTCGATAACAAAGTAGACCCCAATGAGTTGTTTAGTGCTTTACCTTACATCTTTCTTCTACGATATTAATCATGGCGTAACTGTGCATGGCGTAACCGCATGAGATGGAACCATCTTCGAATGACAAAGCACTAAACTTGTTTGTTAAGTCAACCACCGTTTAAGTGTTGAAGGGTGTCTCGAGCACTTTTTGGGGTGCTTTCGATCAGGTCACTAAATGAATGTGAATATATATATATACCTATGTACCTATATACATACATATATATACTTATATATGCATATATATATATATATATATATATACTATGCACATAATTCTTAAGTGGCCTCTTTGACAACTATCAACGAATTCAACAGTGATTTTTACATAACACATTGTAGAGACCGTAGCATTTTCTGTATTCCATTCATTCATTCTCATCCATCATCCACAAAGACTTGTCGATTTGCATATAAGTTCAACCACTTCTTAACGATCTCTTGCCTCCTTCATAAACGTCGCCAAATGCGGGTCGAGCTAACTCATTCTGGATCGCAGAACAGCTGTGATAGGAGGTTTTGAGGTCCTCACTACAAGCAGGCACTATCCTTCATTAATCAAAGAGAGTTAGCTGACGATGTTTTGAACAAAAAGAAAGGAGACAAGCATTGAGGTCAAAATAGGGTCTTGCGTGTACTTCTAAACGGTTTCTGTTCCTACGTCTCTTAACAAAATTGTTGCGCAAAAGAAATCTGTAGAAACCTTCCATATTCACCTCTTAGTCAAGCTCATTGGGTTATCATTAAAAGATAAGGAGGATAAAGCCCTCGGTGTTGATGAATCCTTGAGGGATGCGCCATGCATTCGACTTCATTAGGTATCGTTGGAGGTGATTGAATGCATATCTGGCCTTTACAACGACTCGAGATGGCCTACCGATGTATCGAACCAGTGCTCTATCCTCCCAGATAAGTGTGGTACCAATTTGCCAACCCCGGAGGGATGGATGGCTTGGTGGGTCATGGGTACGTGGATAGATTCCACGTGCGTGTTGCAGGGCGCCTCCGACCACTGCGCCACACGCGCTCTTGAATTATAATATAAGTTGTAAATACAGTTTCCCTATTTCTTTAGTGGACGAAAAATTGTGGACAACATTCTTTACAATCCTGAACATCTTTTAAGCAATTCATTGAAATCCTTCGTCAGTTGTATAAGTTTTAGGGGAAGTGAGTGATAAGAGGTGTAGGGGTACGCTCAAGGTGATCACATTGTTTGTTGGTTATGCTCCCTTAATAAAGACTTAATAAAGAACATAAAGGTTGCTTTTTAAACCTTTAGATTTTTAATTTTCTAAGTTCTTAAATCAATGTGTTTTCGCTGAATTTACAGTGGACTAGAAGAAAATGACAGGTATCATTATTTTTGCATTCAAAGAAGTGCATTCATCAGAGGTTATTCTGTCAACTGTATACCAAAACCACTTGTGAACCAGCGTAAACGTAATAGACTCGCTCCAAAACCAACTCATGTATGACTTGAATTTTCAGATTTTTTATTGATAAGCCTAAATGTGATTAATACGAAGTGTTTGATGCTCCGTTCCACCCAACTCGAATCGTTGCGATTACATATAACAGGGAAAACCTCATAGAGAGACCAATCTCTTCAGCAGCCCATGGTTGGCAGATTGAAACCAGTCATGTCTGGTTGTACAACAAACCAGTGACTTAACAGAGTGAAAACCAACCGCAAATACAGGCGAAATATGCGTGCAATCATCTCTAGCGTGTACGAATGGGGTCGAATGCATGGCGCAGCTCTAAGGGAAGCGTAACGTTGAGGGCTTCATCGTTGTATCTTTCATCTACTGTATTGTAGATGTTCAACTCATTGCATTTTTAAAGATTGTTAATGACCAGGAATATCAACTACATTCAACGATTTACCAGCATCGTATAAGCTTGTCAACATGCCAACATATTGCGACAGGTTGAGTTAGTACCAAGAGTCTGTTAAAACTTTCCATTAGTCATGAATATTTATATCGGGGAATACTATTATAGTTCAATTCTCTTGAAAGCACAGTGTTAGGCTTTTACTTACCTTCTACTATAATTTTTCACGGCAGGGTATGATGCGAATTACAATTACAGCGTTGCTGAGCTATTCGCAAAACTTGGACCCCGGATCAGATCAAACCACGATTTCATTTTCCGGGACTCACCCATTACACACTGCACCACGGAGGTCTTTACCCTGCGTTTCTCTCAATTGGTATTCTACCTAACGCTGCTATCAGCAACCATCCGTCAGCAGAATTGATCTGGTGATCATAAATCGGCTTTGAATCCAGTTAAGCTGAGTCCGTAGTCAAAATCACAATGTTAGCCTTTCATCTGGTCCAGGGTCCAAGTTTTGAGAATATCTCAGCATCGTTGTAGTTGTAACTCAACTGAAAGCTTTGAAGCGTGTCTAAACTTTCAAGATAGTCGAAAATATCCGTGAAGTTCTTCGAAATAAAGCTACCAGTTTTTTTCGTTAGTATCTCCGTTGCTGATGGTAACGGACTAAACAGCGAGCATAAGTACGCGAGAAATAAATCTGTTCTTTTAACCCTCACAGTTCCGATTTTTAGCACCTTATTGAATACCGTATTTATCTTTTCATTACTTTTCACGTATAAACGATAGAAGGGATTAAGGGTTCGGCGTCAATCAGCAATCCTCAAGCAATCCGATGTACGGTGAACCTCAAGAAGCCCTGCTGGAAGTGAATGAATGCATATCCAGACTATGCAATAACTTGTTGCTGCCTTCCGATGTATCAAATCAGTGTTTCCTGCCAAGCAAGTCTGGTACCAATTTGGCAACTCAGACGTTCGAGCCAAAGACCGGTCTAGTGTGCATTGTAAGGCACCTGTAAGTATTGTGCAACACACGCTTCTGCTCAAAGTATCTATATAGATCGGAGCGCCATGGAGGTCACCACAAAGAACGAAAGCTCAACGATCGGAAGACATCAACTTGAAACTGTTTCGCGTTAAACGGTATGATATTAATTGCTGATAGGACCGCAAAAGTAGAAAACTGGTTTAGAAAAAGTAAAAGGAAGGGCTTCAGTTGATGCAGCGGATAACACCTGAGCCCACGGAACGGTTGAACGTGGGTTCGAAGCGCATCTGATGTTCCGAGTTTCACTTAAGTCTCAGCAACCTTTTGCTTGTATTTCAAAAAATACCCTGCTAGAAAGAAAGAATAGGCAGCAGTTGAGAGTTAAAAGGCCATGGAATCATAACTTAGAAAGTTTAATAACACTACGATAATCGAAGGATCCTCATAGGTGTGAATAGTTTGCTAACGCTAACTTCTGATACTTTCAAAAAAACTGGTCACACCTAACCAAATGTCGGGTATCGTTTCCGCCGTACCTTTAATTGTGATTGCTTAAGTAACCATAAAAGAACAAAGGGTCCAAAGTTGACCAATATCTGAGAGAGATATAATATCATGCATTCGGTACCATTCGTAGTATCGTAGTGGTGATTGGATGCATCTTTGGCATATATACTGACTTACAGGGCCTATTGCTATAACAAGTTATTGTTACTGGTCCTCTTACAGAATTATGGTACAGTATGTCGACCACGGAGTAATGAAGAGTTCAGTTTGATCAATGTGCGACATAGAACCAACGACCGTGTGTGTATTGCAGAGTACTCCACCCACTGCGCTAAACGCGCCCGCATATTCAAGTATTTGTTTAAATCATGTTAAGATTGGGTGGAATTTGTTCAGTAAGATGACGCTCATTGTGCTTTCAGCAAGCCGAAACAACTGAAATGCAAACGCATTTCTTCATTTACTGATCGATTATTGATTCAAATTGGATCAATACTATGCGTGCGTATGAAATCGTCTGTTCGCCATCATAACAAGAAATATTTTATAATATTTAACACATTCGTTACGATGCTGATTTCTCGATAAGGGCAAATAAATTTTCGCTAGCCATTAACAAATTTACAGCGCTTTTATTTCAGATTTGCTAAAATTGTACTCAAAGGAAGACAGTTAGTACATTAAGTCTTCTAAGAATCCCTAAGACTGTAGCGAAAGCTGTCAACACTAACGTCGCGTTTGGACACTGTGGTGTCGCCTTCGAACGAAATATCTTTTATTCAGTTGCTTCCATGTAAGAACTTTCGTAGCAAAAAGGAAAATGAGGGAAAAACTGTGATCTAAAGGAGAACCAAAATGCCACTGTGGTAGGATAAAAAAACTTATATCATGTTTGAAAAGATACGGAGGTGTATTGCTAAAGTTCACTGAGTAAGGTCATCATCTGCTTCACCTTTAGTCCCGCTGATCGTCGAGTAACTCGAGCGGCCGCCAGGAAATCTTCCATTTTTCCCTTTCGCACGTAAGAGTAGCCCAGTGGATTCTGCTCACTCTAGCGACTCGTTCAGCATCATACCTGTCTTCTAGGCTTTCCGTGAAAAACTCTTGCCATCGAATCAGTGGCTTTCCTGCAGTATGTTTAACATCCCCAGGAATCCAGTCATTAACGGCTCTTATCCATCGATCATTCAGGCGCATTACGTGTCAGGCCCATCTTATTTTCAACAAACAGTTTGGTAGAACAACTTCTGATCGTTGACATAGGTCAGACCTTCGCATCCTTTCTTTGCTTGTGGTTCACAGGATACTCCTAGCATCGTCTTTTCGACTGCGCGTTCAATAACGCTGAATGATCTTTCATCCTGCTTACGCAGGCGACCAGGTTTCTGACGCGTTAGTTAAGACAAAAAGTACTGTTGATTCGAAAAAGCGAGCACGCAGCCGGGTGTTCTTTGTTCTTTTCACCACATCCTCGATGCTCTTGAAAGCTCTCCAAGCCGCTCATTTTCTTCTGCTTCTTCTTTCTTCTTTTCTTCTTTCCTTCCGCCAGTTAAGACATATTTCGTTAAACTTGTAATTCAGCTACTTGTTTGTTTATTTGACTGACCATTTTTCGTAAATTCCGAGAAGTACTTTGTTTATTTTATTTACTGCTGGGTTTTTCTCTTTCTCTGCACACTTACAAGTATTGTGCTAAGCCTTCCCCATGTATACTTGGAAGCTGACTATGTTGATTCCAGGATGACAGTGATTCTTAGCATTGCTTTACTCTTAGCTAAGCTTCTGGATGGGAATGTCTAACTCTTTCTCAACTTAGGAAATCCTGCCAGGAAAATGATCCTACCTGCACATCACAGTCATAGCTCTGTATAACCATGTACATCCCCAGTCATGAAAAGTCGATGAACTAACAAGGGTCAGTTAGTTTTGAAAGTCTAAAATATTCACAGCGCCGTATTAACTCAACTCGACGCGTAAATATGTAGAACTAATGTCAAATATGGGAGTAGACGGCTAATGTATTCCCATAATTCTCTATAGATATGCATTTTCAAACATTTTATTACGACACACTCCAACGGAAGTACTGTAAAAAAATTGATTTTTACCTTGCTTAAATGGTACAACCTCGCAACGTCTTCGTTGTGAGCACGCCAAATTTCAAGAGGTACTGTGATGGTCATTGTCAGATGAACTAATTGTTGTACCTTCAACTGTCTATTCATTGAAAAGATATCGATGACTGCCCATCTACACTTCACGAAGCACAACTTTCATACGTGGTGAATTGGTCACAGTACTTCTGAGCGAAATGAACTTGTGCTACAGTAGCTGTAGGGCCCAGAATACATACCTAATTGTTAGTTCAATCGTTCTTTCCATGCAAAAGACCATGTTCTCAATCTTTCCGCTGTTGCCAAATCAGTATCACACTTGTCTGGCACGATAGAAACACTGATCTGATGCATCACTAGGCTGCGGAAAGTGATCGTATAGGTCATGTATGTGTCTAGTCACCTTTGCGATGCCACGAATGGAGTACAAGACGAAGCCAATCCTTTTACGTTTTACTTCTTTCCTACATCTGCAGAAAGGACGGCGATGCATAAATAGTAGCCCACATTCGTTTCGATCTAATTGTGGTGGCTTGGTTTACCGTGTGCCGGTCGTAAAACATTCGTAACTTCGAAACCGAGCCCTTTACCCCTGTCTCCATGTCTTACAGCAATCGATTTCAGCAAACGATACAAATTACGACTTCTTAATGTGATGTTGACGCTATGTAGCAATAATTGCTCACAAATCGGCGCTCGTATGCAATTAGATGTTAGATTGGGAATCATAGTTGCCGTGATTATTCACCGATTTCATTCGTCATCAAGCCATGAAATGTTTCCCTGATGACAATGATAACGCAGCCCTACTTCACTAGTTTTAGTGCTCCAGCGCAGCTTCATGTGAATTCGCTAATCACCAAGGAGTCCTTAGATATCAGTCAGGTTGATCCAACAACCATTAATAGTGATCTATGCATAGAAAATAAACGACGAGGTGTTTGGCCTTGATAAATCACTAGGGAAATGCCCTATGTTTTCAGCCTCACCAAGCATCGTTTGAGGTTATTCAGTATCATATCTGGCCTTGCCTCTGGTCATTACTTGTAGGTGCATACCGAATTCGGTAATTTTATTCTTCCAGACAAGTCTGTTACTAATTTTCAGACCATGGTAGTAGTAAGGATTTTGTTTCCCCAAGGATAAGATCGAACCAAAGAGCATGATCGTATCGCAGTGTTCTCTATTCATTGCGCTAAAAGCATCCGTATATTCAACTAATTATTTAAATCGGGTTACGGCCATGTGTAAATTGCTCTAATCAGTTTTCTAGCATATTTCCTGCGTAATCAGGATGAAACACTGTTTCGGTCAAGCCGGGCATCAAACCGAAGACCGCGTGTGTGTTGCAGGACATCTCTAATCACAGCTACACGTGCCCTTTGTGTGGATACTAGCCAGATTGTCTTGCTCTGAGCGTGTTTGTTTGTATGCCTTCGGATACATTCACATAAATCGCTTTAATTCCCTTACTCATAACGTGATTCGAGTGAGCAGCGGTCTGTTTTCATCAACAATGCGTGCCATAACAGCTTAGTGAGCTGCCCTAGTTAGACGAAAGCGAAGAGTGGAAAACCTGTCGTGTAAGACGTCTTGCTTCTACTTTTTTATCAAGATAGTACTCACGTCTACCTTGTCAATTTCTTCCATGCGGGGATTCATAGGCGTACAAGTAGCTTATTTAGTTCCCTTTTTGTTCCCACATGGCGAATAAGAGGTTGAATACGGGCAGAATCCGACGTGAGCCTGTTGTGCAACAGAATTTAAAGATGGGAACTGTCTTCGTTGCACTGGACTGAATAACACTTCCCTTGCATAGTCATCTGTGAATACATGCATGTTTGGTTTTACGTGTAAGCATTGCCAACGCTAAAGTAACTAAGAGATGCGAGACAACTTTATAACGAATAACCTCTTGCTCAACTCCAGAAGAACCTAACAACTTCTTTGGAGCAAATAAGGAGAAGTACCCACATCTACCTGGTAAATTTTTGCCACGACACACTTTCCACACTTACCAGTAGCTTGTTATGTTTCTCTAGAATATCCCTCTACCAACGACTTAATCGTCATGAGAATTCCGAACTATCTCGTATCTCTCACTTACCTTACTATATGGCAGAAGTCGAGCTGAAGTGCACTACACGAACCACTTATGCGGAAGCACATATATGCCACTATCCACGAATGTGAACGAGAAGTGCTATTCAATTCAGCTTAACTGCCCCAGTACCCAACCTTGAATCCGTCTGCATACCAGGGTTTAGTCGGGTTTTATCCGCATTCAACCTCTTGTTAGCCTTCTGGAGATGAACAGCGCATTGCGTGAACGTTGGTAGAACTTTCAAATAAAAAGATCTACTGATTCAGATATGTTATCAATCGAAGACACTTCTCTTTAATGATCTGTTTTCTAAATTGCAATGTTCTACACACGATAACACGCGCTTACTTTGTACTCTCTCCGTTCCTTTAGCGCTGTAAATGAGGGCAGTACGGCCGCCACATCCGTTGCTTTACTTCCGCAGCTAAAAAATAATTTAAAAGATCGGGCGGACAAAGGCAGTCTTCCGTAAGCGAATTAAGAAACAAACGTTAGAAGTAAACGTATCGATTTCTAAACACACTTATTAGAAATTCCTATGCCGGAAAGTACATTCTTTCAGAGTTCAAGCGGCTCTAGCCTATCAACGGAGTGTACCCAATACAGCCAGACTCTATGAGAATCAGCTATGATCGTTATAGCATACTATGTGTTTGTCGGACACAACATAAAGGATGAAGCTCTTAAAGTTGATCAATCCCTGAGGGATGCGCCATGAATTCGACTTCATTAAGCCTTATTTGGAGTTGATTGGATGCATATCTGGCCTTTACAATGACTCGCGCTAGCCTACCTAGCCTAGATGTATCGAGCCAGTACTGCTATACTACCAGACGACTCTGGCACCAATTTTCCGACAACGGGGGATGGAGGGCTTGGCGAGCCATGAGCGCTGGGATCGATCCCAAGTGTGTATTGCAGAGCGCCTCCGACCAATGCGCCACACGCACCCGCCCGGACACAACATAACCATGATTATGTGTTTGTAACACTCCTGAATTGAATGAGTACAGGAGAATTTTCAGCTACAGGAGCAAAATCTCGGAGGATCGATCGAAAATATCTGACATTCGGCTCTAACTCCAACAACTGACTCCAATTGCGTTCGTTAGAGTTATTTTTTGTACATTGGAGTTACTTTTTGAAATAATGAGAAACATTTTCAGAGTTATTAGAAGTGGTATTGAAGGATTTAAAGATGTAGGGTTGGTCCAATGCTTTCAAAGTAATGAGTGTTCCGAGTTCCGTGAAGCGGACAAAGCAATCTTTCTATCTGTCCGTAATTGGAAAATTGGTACCTTAACCTGTCTGGGAGGATGGAATCGCTGTCTTGATATATCGGTAGCTTCCTGCAAGTCGTTATATAGGCCAGGTAGGCACCCAATCACTTTAACGAAGCAACGAATGGAATGGAATGCATAACCCGTCCCTCAACGCCGAACGCTTCACCCTTTATCATCTACCCGTAAGATCCAACACACCACTTCGGATCTGGTTGTACGGCTGTTAAATTAATTTTTTCCTTTTTTATGTTTAGTATTGCATGAGGAAATGTGAAGATTTTGTTGAATACACTTGTCATTGTCACAGATTTATGACGTCGTTAAAATTCTGAAAACAAAATTATCACATAAAAATGATTCTCCGGGAAGTGTTCCACAGATCTAGCAATGATTACCAATATAAGAAAAGAAAGAAGGAAAGAGAAAAAAAGAGGAAAAGATAGGGAGGGGGAAAGAAAATGATCAAAAGAAAGACGAAAGACGCGAAGTCTTTGGTTGTGTAAACTAACAGCTAACACTCAAGAATAAACCTACACCAACAAACTGAATGATTGTGCTGATAGAAGCATGAACGGTAAACGGTTAGAGATAAAGGACAAGGTGTTTGTCGCTGATCAATCACCGAGATTTTAGGAATACGCGCGTGATGCATTTGATTCAATTCATAGCATAGCACAGGTGATCAAATGCATATTTGGCCTGTGCAAATAAATTTCAAAGGCATACATCGGTGCCATCACCTTTTTCAGACTCAAGGTGATCTGAGTCGATTACCCACCTTTTTTCGACTGTAAAAAAAGCTAAGTCGATGTTCTTATCCTCTCAGCCATGTCTGCTACCAAATTTTCGACTTCGAAGGCACAGAAGTCAAGATTACTCCGCGCTGTTTAACCAACGACCACATGTGTATCGTAGGGCGCTCAACCAATGCGCTACATGATCCAAAGAAAGAAACACAACAGATATGAGAACTGCCTTCGAAATTAAATAAAATCTAGGTTATCACTTTAATCCAAAGGAGCGATGAAATCCATACAGTAATGCATTTCTCAATGACACTAGTAGTTCATAGTTACCGACAGTACTACCTACTTCTTCTGTTTTATCCACTTGAATTACATTACATCATTTCCTATGAACGTCTTTAAATCAAATCAATAACGACGTTATTTTCTAATTGCACCAGAATTTTTTTTTGATCCCTTCTACAGTTTCTTTAGAATATATGGTGTATTTCTACATTTACATTCTTTAAAAGACAAAGAGAACTTGCCTTGAACTTTGTAATTATAAAAGAATATCGCTATCGAGTAGTAAATGCAACTTCATAAAATAGTGTTCGTGTTACAACTAAATTCCTCCCAACGGTTTACTGCCTCATCGTAGCTGGAAGGTGCTCCTGAGTGCCGGGCTGACAGAGACAGCGGTCAGCCCCCGGCAGGTTCTCTCAAGCTGAGAAAGAGTCCAGCGTTTCCATCAGGAAGCTTAGCTAAAAGTAAATCAATACCAGGATCCACCTTCGTCTTGTTATCAAATTAGTCGCATTGTGGCAAATCTCTCTCTGATCCACAAGGGCTACGACCGCCTCTGTTGGTGACAACCTGGTGCAGACTTCGGCCAAACTGACCTCAGGACTCCAGGGAAACAATGGATTAATCACTAAAACTCCGAAAAATGGAAAATATGCTAAGTTCCATACAACCAGTGAGGACGGATCGTCCAAGTATCTAAGTTACAACTATATTTATCCACACCTTCACAATCAATCACTAAGGCGACAAGTGAAACTTTAGCGTTTTCCTTTGTTTCATGCTTTTAAAAAAGTTCTGTACAATCTGCTAACAATATCCATCAAAATTAACTAAAGATTAGCAAATGGGATTTTTTGTGACACATCCGGACACCGCTCATTATCTGGGTACCGCTTTCATTCCATTAATTTCCTCGGAACGATGATCCACGAAGGTCTTCGGATTTGTGTGTGCGTTCAGGCGCCCACTGAGAAATTTCTTCGTTCATGTTTGTGAACGTCATTGAATGTCCGTCGACTCAATTTTCCTTGAACTGCGAGGGCGCTCTCAGTTTATCAATGAAGGAAGTCCTAAAGAAGTGTCCTACCAATTCCACAACCGGAGATATTCAACCAGTGCAAGGCACAACCGCAGACCTTCTGCGTGGTATTGCATCTCTACCACTGTTCGTTCCGCGCTCCCAGCCAATGAAATCACATGCAAGAAAAACAGTAGCTAACCTTTAGTTTGAATGTATTTCGTTCGAATTAGTTAGCCTCAAGATATCATATTAGGCTTAAGTTTAACCATCAACAATGAGATATAGGCTAATACTTACTTAATAATTCGAAAAACCGACTTTCTATAAACCTCGGCACAGATGGTTGTTATATTCATTTATATGGTCTTATAAACTGATCTTCTTAAGCTGATGCGAGGTTGGCACAGGTCTTCGTTGTCGTTGTTGTTGATGTTGGTCGATGGTCGACGTTTCGGCGACTTCGCCTCCCACAGAGCGTGAGAGTATTTTATATTAGAATATTTTTATTATTCGGTGGAAAAAATGTTAAAGTATTAATGAAGATCAAACTTTTAAATAGACACTATTTTTAACAGAAAGGACACTCACCGTGATGTTACGTGTGGGACTGCCCCACACGTTGTTCACGTGGGGTCGCGAGCAAGACACATCCCGGGGTCAAAATATCATTTTGAAAAAGAACGCTAGGTCACGCGTGATAGTGAGGCATCCGTCTTTCCGGTTCATCTTTGGTTTTTTGAAATTTATCAAAAATCAACGCGCAAAACTCTTGAGGCGCTTTGGATAAATTTCAAAAATCTAAAGAAGAACCAGAGAGACGAATGCCTCACTATCACACGTGACCTGGCGCCCTGTTGCAAAATGATATTTTGACCCCGGGGTGTGTCTTGCTCGCGACCACACGTGAACAACGTGTGGGGCAGTTCCACACGTAACATCACGGTGAGTGGCCTTTCTGTTCAATATAGTGTCTATTTAAAAGTTTGATCTTCATTAATACTTTAACCTTTTTCCACCGAATAATAAAAATATCCTGATATAAAATACGTCCAGGCTCTGAGGAAGGCGAAGTCGCCGAAACGTCAGCCATCGACCAACCCAACAGCATCAACAACAATGACAACGACAACGAAAACTGATACCAACCTCGCATCAGCTTAAGAAGATCAATTTATAAGATCATATGAATAAAAAAATGTTACTTACTTACTTAGCTACTTGGATACTTAGATGGCCCATCTTCAGTAGTACTGGCGTTAGCATAATTTCCATTCGTTTATCACACTATCGCCCTCCATCGCGGTTGTCTATAATGAACATGGTGACGTCCGCTAGGTCCATTCCGAATTTCTAAAATCCTTTCCAGTTGGAATGCAGAAGGTTGACGTTAGCCACGAACACGTCCGGCCATCGTTTGGGTGGTCTTCCAAGAGGATTCTTGCATTCTCTTTGAATCCACTGTACTGTTTTTCTCGTGCATCTGTCATCCTCACGTCGTATTAAGTGACTGGCCCATATGTGTTTCGTTCTCAATGTAGACTCTCTTAGATCTCTTAAGATGAGAGAGGTTCCGGAGGTCTGAGCTGTGCATTCCGGCTAGACTTTGTGAGTGCCGGTTAAATTTCAGAAGAAATTGTTCAAGCGCTCTGTGGATGGTGCATAATTTCTTTACGTGGTCGAAGTATCAGCTTGTGTAGTACGACATTACGAGGGCTGTTGAATCGAGAAGGTGAGCGCAGAGTTCTGGGTCCGTTGTTGGTCGGCGGGCTCTTCAAGTGGCCGAATGTGAACCCTGCTTCTCGCCGTCTTCGGTTTAATTTCTCCTTCGTGTTAGTCTCCATGTTCATTCAATGTCCAGGTTACACGGATGAGGTGGCCTCTGCAATAGGAAAACAATCTAGTTCGATTTGCTCACTTTCACACCATGGATTTTTTTTTTGAACAGGGTCTTCTTCCGATTTATGCAGAGTTCAATACTTTTTCCTGCTTCGTTGATTTAACTGATCATCGCCTCTGCTTGTTGTGCTCCTCGAAAAGATTGCGATACTATCTGCAAAACAAAGATTTGATAGGAATTTTCTCTCAATGCATATACCCTTCTTGTCCCAATCGCGTGACTTAATTATCCGCTGCAGAGCAGTGGTAAACAACTTTGGAGATATTGAGTCGCCTTCTCGAACCCCTCTTTCTGTGGGTAAAGTGAGGCTCGGTGAAAAAGCTGTATATTTGTGCTTTTTCTGATAACAGTGGCTAATGTTTGTGTATAGGGCGGCTCCACTCCTTGGTCAACAAGCGCTGATAGGACTGCATTCATTTCGACGCTGTCAAACGATTTCTCGTATTCGATACAGGTTAAGATAAAGGGCAGATGGTACTCCCGTCAGACTTCTATGTCCCCTGACACGGTTTGGATGTAGTCCATACAGCAGAATCTCTATGGGAATCCTACTTCCTCTTGCTACATAACAAGCAGTCTAGGCTGTTACACTCTTACAAACCGTGATCTGTCTTTTCTACATGGTTAATTTGCTAAGTATTAGAAAAAGGTGATTCGGCAATTGCCGACCTTATGGATGTTTTCAGATTCTTGGTACCCAATTCTTCTACTGATCTTAGACCACTGTGGAGTGTTAGCGAGTAACGTCATGCGATCTTCGGAGACGATCCGATGTCCACAAACGGTGTCTGCCCTATTTCGTGCTTCTGACACAGAATATTTAGTAGTCACAATCGTTTATTCCACTTAGCTTACAACATTAGTGTTTTCTCGTTATTTTTCAACAACAAACAATATAGAAAAGCTACGACGTCCCGCGATGAACACTAAAGAAGTGTTTTGCTTTTGTACATAAATCACTATACAATATTCTTCCGACGCTCTGAATCCTAGCACGATCCAATGATACACGTCAACAACCCAACCCAAAATCGTTCGGAGTACGAACATTCAAATGATCAACTTCAGAGAAGATGTGAAATCGGCGACATTCGGCCACTCGTGCTAGATGGCACTCATCTGATAGTAGAACATCTACAGCGAAATGCCGCCGAATGGCAACAGCAAGTAAAATAAAAACTGCTTAAGAAAGAAGGAAGTAAAAGAAAGGAAGAAGGAGAAAAAGAACAGTAGTGGACCAGAAAGATATAAACATTCCCGAAATCATCTATACCGGAAAAAATTCTATCACTTAGTCATATGACTACGCCGGTGAGCTTCACACGCGTTTTGTACATCACATAGCTTGTTTCTGATATATGTTGAAACTCTAGTTGCAGTCACTAATAACGAATGAATAAGAATGTCACAACGACATAACAGTAATCATAACGAATCATTTGACATTTTCTGTCATGAATGGACGATATGAAGCACGAAAGAGACATCACCAGTATGGGTTGGTGTTGTTTGTTATGACATACATCGATCATCTTCAACGCGAACTGACGTTACCTACA
Source organism: Angiostrongylus costaricensis (assembly GCA_900624975.1). NCBI lineage: Eukaryota > Metazoa > Nematoda > Chromadorea > Rhabditida > Metastrongylidae > Angiostrongylus > Angiostrongylus costaricensis. The sequence continues at coordinate 22,085 of UYYA01004158.1, read as the reverse complement.
TACTCTAGCCGAGACGCTACGATAAGCACGAACAAAACATCAGGAAACCAGATGTGTATGTGTGTGTATGCCGATAGAGAAATATACATTGGCTTGTGTATATATATGTATAGAAAATATCAGAATAAATAAATTATGGAGTAAATTAGTATTCTCAACAGAAAAAGTGACATATCGGTGTACTCGAATTAGCACTATGACGGGAGGGGTTGAAAACACGGTAGAGGCACAATACGACGAACTGTGTATGCTCTTCAATTGAGAACTATACAGCGCCCGGAAACTCAAAAATCCAAGAGCCAAAGGCGCGACATTCTACTACGCAATTTGATCTCCTAACCAATCGATAATGACAATAGCATGGCGCGCGCCAGATGTACCCGAGCGCTATTTCAGCCGATTGCACCGACGCGCGCCATTTATTACTATGTCGAGATAATTAATATTGCCATTACTATTGTTACTATTATTACTATATTATTAGACTATTAATATTACGATGATATTCTCTTCAGACAACGGGAATCCATTGTGTCGTGTTGCGTGGGAGGTAGAAGAGCGTCGTTCGTGGAATGTGTCCAGCAACTGTGCTCTGTGGATTGTAAATGTTCAGCGAAACCTGTAAAACGGAAACTCCAGGAAACACAACAAACAGGTTTGAAAGGCCATAAAGAGATGAAGTTTTGGGCCGAATTGTTACTAAGAAATGGTGCACGTTAACGAGCTTATTATTGCAGACCGCGAAATTTATCCGTAATGAATTCGTGAGTAAGACATTTTCGTTGAATGCTGAGTCACTCAGCTTCAGTTCCGTTGAAGTCTGCTCAACTACAAGCAATAATGCTTGTGTTCTATCATTTCATACGAATTTTCAAACCAACAAGGAAAAACAACGTCGAAGGCTCTGACGTCAATTCAGCAAGTAAATGAACATCTTATCGCAAAGCGAAATCTAATCATGCACAGTGCCATGGTCTATTTTTCCTCTTTACTTTAAGTTCTGCCTTTCTTTCTCCTTTCCTAAGAAATCAAGGATGATTTCATACCTGAAACGCAAGTCGGTCGATCATCACCAAAGTTTGACGCCTTTCATGGCTCATCAAACACACTGTACTCTCGCTAACAACACGATGTAGGAGCATTAGGAAGTCGTATTTAGCTTGACCTTGGGCTAAAATCGTCGATGGTGCCATACTCATCGACGCTTCCGAATCCGTTTCGTCACCAGAGCTCGACCACTGCAAAAATATGCGACGTTCCAGGAAGATTTTTTCTTCTGCTTAGAAACTTTCTATTTTTGTTTTAAACTCTTTCAAGAACAGAAAGAAATGGTAGTCTCAATACGCCACAATGTAGTAGATATTTGTATAATGCTAAGATATTTGCAAAACTCCGGACCGCAGGTGTCTGCAGTGGGGAACGAACACCCCATTGTCCTTTCTGGAGAGTAACGCCTTCACCACCACACCATGCGAGTCCTTCGTTTCGCTCTCCTTTTTTAGGCTCTCGAGACCAACCCCGTTGACGGGTTATTGCTGATGGCAAGTGATCGAACGAACCAGCTGAGAGACAGGCGAAACGAAGGACCCGCATGGTGTAGTGGTGAACGCGTTACTCCCCGGGAAGGACAGTAGCGCGTTCGTTCCCCATCGCAGACACCTGCGGTCTGGGGTTTTGCAAATATCTCAGCATTATATAAGTTATGTTTCGCAGCATACCCTGCCGTTAAAAAATAAAAAAGAATAGGCAGTAAATAAAAAGGTTGAGGTAGTAGATATTGTATATTCCAAAAAGAATCTATCACATAGCGTTGTACACTCTGCTTCCTAAAAAAACAGTTACAGCTAAAAGTTTTTATTTCCAGTACGGTAACTCTTTGAAAGGGATATTTTGATTTATTTTTCCCAAGTACAAATATGAGACATTATTTTAAAAGCCTTATCAGGCGTGCGTGGCGCTGTGGTCGGAAGCGCTCTGCAACACACGTGGAATCGTTCCCCACGCCCATGGCCCAGCAGCCGTCCATTCCTACGGGGTCGGGAAATTGGTACCAGACTTGTCTGGGAAGGTAGCTGCACTGGGTACATACATTGATAGGCCACTGCGAATCATTGTAAAGGCCAGATATGCATTCAATCTCCTCCAAACGATGCTTGATGAAGTCGAATTTATGGCGCATCCCTCAGGGACTGATCAACGCCGGGAACTTTATCCTTCTATCTTTTGTTTTGTAACCCTTAACAAAAACAAAAACTTGTTGCCCCTAGTGATTGCTAACAAGGCTTGTATTGCTAAGTGAGTTTCTTAAATACGCAAACAATGGGCTATCTACGCTTCATATATAAAACAACTGAATAGAATTCGTTACAACTCGTCCAACTCGTCCATTCATCAGAGACAAATCGTCCAAATTTCACCAACGGCAAGCAGTAGCCATAGCAGTTTTCTGTTAACGTTCGCTATTTCCGCGAATGAATAGGCCAATTAATAACGCTGTATTAATATTTGCAATGACGCAGAGTCAATTAGCCTCCGGGTCGGTGAAAGCCATAAAGAAACCATATGTTAACGTTTGATTAACTCCATACATTCTGACATAAGTACGCAGCTGTTACCTCTGTCGTGTAATTTTAACTGGAATTACCGCAGTCCTTTCAAAGAGAAGTCGTATTTCGAAGTCACATGACGACAGCAGCCGTCGACTGCGGCGATAACTTCGGTGAAGTAAATTGACGCAATCCGATAGTCGGTCGGTTAATGACTTACTGCATCAGAATCAATGCATTCAGAAAGACAGAAAGACAAACAGACAGCTTCAAAGACCAGGAAATTCGTTTTTCCTACAAAAGAAAACCCGTTACGAGCGACAAGTGAGATCGAATCCGAAATAACATAGCAGCTGTAGTTTCTCGAGCGTCATAATCCTATGAGAACGATTACGGTATATCAACCTGAGGGCTTTTTGTAAGTGTCCTTCATTATTCCATGTTAAGCTTTAATTTAGCTACTTAAATTCCTCAAAAAGCTGATATCAAGCGAAATGCGGCGTTGAAATAAAGTCAAGAGTGATTCACTGAGTAGATGACGGAAACTTCAGTTGTATCCACTACCCATAGCCTTGACGTATTGTGCAGTATATTATACGATGCTTTCTTTCATGAGGCAAATATCCATCACTGTACGTGAATACAAACATACATACACATACAAATATGCATACAAACATATATGAACACATACGCACACATGCATACATACATACATACAGACATTCACAGGCATATACATATATATATGCCGAAAATGAGACATAAGACATACCCGCACGCCACGAGATAGCGATTACGTGAAAAATTCAGTTTCCGAAACCATATGTTCAGACAACAGACAACCATCGCAATACTCACAATACAGGTGATGAACTCGACATAAAGAACACCATATGAGACGTAGAGCACCAGTATGCAAACCGATTTATGGTTATCAGACCATTCTAGGGCACCCCGGAACACTCTTATGATAAAACGATTTTGATACATCAGTCTCCGGCCGACACGATCAGCATTCAGAATCTAACCAGAAAATCCACTGATTAAGCTAATCACCTGCGTCCCTACTACCACTCATTAACTCAGTATTGTTACTAAGTACGACGGAGTAAATTTGTGAGGACGCTAATACGGTGCTGGTCGATCATAATGTGTCATGACATATCCATCCGTTCTACAATCTTAGCTACAGTTTTTCACATAAGTTTACACTCTAGCAAGTTAGCGCATACTGATCCGTTTTCGCATTGTTCTGATGAGTACCGGGACGACCGCGACGAGGCTGTGGTGGGAAGAAAATGCAATTGTGATGGGATAACAACAGCGCGGATAGACAGTAACTCAATTAGCAACGAATGGAATGCTGCTTCTCCTTCTGTCCAGTAACAGCTAAGTAATTTTTCATCATAACATACGAAAGAAAACGAGATTTATGGGATCAACCTCATTTGAAAAGACAACTAACAAGCAAGCTTATAAGTAATTGCGGTAGATGATTTACGTTTAGCTCCCCATTTTCTAGAAATTTCTTCAAAAAAGTGATAAAGTGCAGCACTCGGTTATCTGCATTTCATTAAAAAATGATAGCATAGTAATTAAGTTTCGCCAAAGCGTTGACTCCGAAGCCGAGGAGTCGATTTAGTGGCGGCGTTAGTCCTTTCCAACGGCACGCCATTAACGTCATTTCGTAATTCGCGTAAGAACCGCATAGATTAATGAGCCTCAATAAAGCAGAATTCAAACACCGTATGACCGCCATAATTTTGTTACCGTATGAACAAAATCAGAACTTTATATGTTCTTTTATTCAGTGGTTGGCATATTTACCGAATACATATCTCTCCTGACAAATTTTCTCTTTCAGCCTTCTTCTTGATGTGGTCAAGGTTCTCACAAACAGAAAAGCGTCAATGACCGAACAATCATCGCTTGATGGTTAAAGCAATCCAGGTTTGAACAGAGTTTATATCAAAGCAGAAGAAAAAGCATTAACTACTAGTTTAGTGCTTGGCAAAGTATAGCTGACTACAAGAACACAGATTTTATGTCGTGAATCCCTCAGCGAAATTGGATGTGGATAAGTTCTACGTGGTCCAAATTACTTGTGTAGCTAGTAGTGATGTGATAAGCGGCTTTCTGAGCATAGTTTAAGTTAGTTTCTCATCAAGCGCATCCCCACTAAGGCGAGGCAGTGATCTTATCCGTGAACTTCCTCACTCAGAAAAAATGACTCTAATCAAATTTAGGAAACGCCAGCACATTCGGTGCTCTTTTGCGATTCTATTGCCTTCTATGTGGATAATAATGGGGCTCTAATCAGAACAACGACCAAGCTCATGGATGAGGTGGTTAAACAACCAACGTAACTGTTTATACAGTCAGACGACCACAGCGTAACGGATAATTGCGATTCTTTGCTCTACGAAGCACCAAGAGACTAAAAGACGGGGCGGATCTGCAAAAACGAACCTGATCATTGTTCGAGCCGAAGTGGTTGTCGAGATAGTTTCGTAGCTTCTGCTCTTGACTAACCACATCGGGAAAATCAATGAAGAAACGAGAGCACATATATCTGAAATTAAGAGCACTCTGTAGGAGGAACCAGGAAATCTCCTCACAACTGTCCAAAAAGACTACCTTCGTCATAAATTCATCACAAAATTCATTGAATTCTTCCTAACATTTAGAACTGCACTTAGATTCATTCACTGCTAGACATGAAAAGTAACTTTAGCTCTATTTTTTCAACGCTCATAAATTAGGAAACATATAGAGAATAACAATAACCTTTCTAGTTGTCGACATTTTGATGGCCTAGCTGCTTTATAGCCTCTTATAAGTAAATGACAGTATTTAAGTAGACCACCACCACGAATTTCTTCCGGTCGACGTGTGTCAATTAATCGCTCTTGTAGATGAGCCATGGCCTAAAAATTAGAGCACCACTTTGATTTCGCGGGAAAACAGAAGAAGCTGTGGTTGTGTTAAAGAATGTTAAATTGTCCCTGGCAACGAAATTCTGATTTAGGCCATTGCAACATCAGAGAAAAACTTATGAAATTGTGAAGGATTTCCCAAGAGACTACGGTGTGATTGCAAAATTCTCCCTCTTCTAGCATTTTAAAGTATTCTCAGATTTTGAAAGGCAGGAATGATATACACTAACCTGATGTACGTCACCAAACACGCTTTCTATATAAATCTTAGGCTCTTGATTGTTGAAGTCGTCCAGTAACGAATCAAGAGTGATTTGGAACGAGTCTACCGAGAATTCGAATTGACGTCGCATCTTATCGACGAATTTCAGCTCAATACATCTACCGAAGTCATTGTGGAGAGAGAAAAGAGACCAACGATCATCATCACCAGACACCTATAGGTAAACGAGTTACGATTTTAGAGTATGAACGATTTCTCTTAGAGTTGAACCATGATCGGAGCCACAATTGTATATTCAACCTGCTAGTACCGCTACACGGTTAGCACCCGAACTCCACCGACATTTCACTTGATGAACATAAACCATGTGCCATGTGAGCAAACTTCACTTATGCAGTAACAAACTCATAATATGCTACAGATATCCCACAAACCTTGACCATTTTTCCAATATATACATCTTTTACGGTGTCAGCATTAATTTTCGACTTGTTTGCGGATGGTATCATGTCCATAATAGTATCGAACACTGCTTCGCGAACCTGCAAACATCATCGATATAGTTTCCAGGATGTCCAGCAGTTGAAGTCGTGCAAAATATTACATTTAATCATTTAATATCTTTCAATACTACTGTGTTAATAGTTTTAGTTTCTCTTACTAGATATTTAGAATAAAGAAGGTCCTCGTGTCCTCTTTCTTAAACTCTGTCGCAATTCCAGAAACCGAGCTAAGCAACAGATAAAAACAGTTGGAAATGGGCGCAAAATCTACAATCAAGTTCTAGAACGCTCCCTAGATCTAGAGAGTTCTAGAACCTTCCAGAAAACGTTGCAATTCTAATGAGATAGACGTGATGTTCAGAAAAACTTAAGACATTAGTGAAACAAACTCGGAGATCACAATGTTCGGCCATACTTTATCAAAACTGTCCGAGTTTTCCACTTCCATAGGAAATATGAGATCCAGATCAGCATATGAGAAATCATCAGCGGAGGCCACATGAGATGCCGCACCACCATTTAGTTTCACCGATTTCGGTGGCATACCAGCTTGCCTAAAACGTTTACTCCATTTAATCAGCGGAACAAATGGCTTCCAATATTCACTGAAGATTTAATACAGTTTTTATGTATCGTTCAAGATAATATGCCGTAGAGATTATATAAGCCGTAGAAGACTTCTAGTTCTAATCGTCAAACCACTTTGATAAATGGAAGCATGGCAGTATTCCACTTTTAAATGAATGCCAGTTTTTATTGGGTGGAACAATGGCGTCTGACTTTAACCCTAAAACATGGAGGTTTGTTTTTGGTTGATTATTGTTTATTTTTCCACGTTAGGACGCGTGCAGCGAAATGGTTACAAGTGCCATCCAATACATACAAGGTCGTTGTTTCGATCCCATGCCACGGGTAAAGCGAGCGCTCCATCCTCCCGAAGTTGGCAAATTAGCACTAGACTTGTCTGGCAGGGTAAAAAAACACTGACTTGCTTTATCGGTATGTCATAGCAAATAATTGCACAGGCCAGCTATGCGCTCAATTATCTCCATGACACTACGAATTGAGTCGAATGCATTGCGTTTCCTTAGGGGATTGATCATTGCCGAACGCCTATTTATTCTCTATCCTTCCTTGCTGTTGTCAGCATTTATGATGACTTCGTTAACATACATATATGAGCCGGTATCGTTGATTGAACAGAAGGAGAAATGAAGAAACTAAATCTGGAGGCTCACAAGAACCACAAATATTAAAGCAGATGAAATTTACTAGACACTAATGTAGTTGCCCTCGAATACCGTGCCAGTTCCCAATCTACGATCTTTCAGTGAGCGAAAAATTAGTCCATTTTTTGCTTTATTTACGATCTATTTCTTCAGTATGAGGAGCCTTAACCAGTGTCGAAGATGCCAATGTTCTTCCGTATCGGCTACCCATATACATCACACTGTCATCGGAAACGGAGACGTTCAAGATGGAATTCACCAGATCGTCATCAGAATATAAGACATGTTGCTTCGCATAAAATTTTTTGCAACATAATAGTTTGCATCGCTGGCAATTCTGCAGCCCATCCGTCTCGTCCACACCTTTTGATGAAAAATAAGAGCATTCTTCCAATTATTTTCGTTCACAACAGAATACAACTAACATCTAAAACCACTGGGCTTCTTTCTTCTGCAATGCCTTCACGACATCTAAAAAATATTATTTCTCTGCTAATACCTGCGAACACGAAATTCCAAATGACGACGACGACGACGACGACATTTCCAAGAAAGGTTGATGAGGAGCAAAATTTATTGCTTATAGGCATAATTACGAGTACCAACGTCTAAGCGGTGATATTTGATGTTTGCTAATATCAGCAAGCAACGATATCATCCGTTATAAAAATAGAAATGAGATAACGGTTCACCTGAGTTTTTCTCGAACGCATGAAATGATGTCGATGAGACGAGCAGAGATTGTGGGGAAATTCCCTTTCCCGTGGATTTCGACCGTCTCGTTGAGGACGGTACGTAGACGATTAATCTGAAATATCGTAACAGTAGTGGCGTAACCGTTGATTCAAAAAAAAGTGGTTTGTGCTTGTAAAAAACCGCTGTTATTCCATTAACACATCGTTGGTTGTATCTGGCGCTAAAGGACTAACTATGCCTCTCAGGGTTCGGTGTCATCTAATTGGTACCAGTTGTCTTAGTGTATGAACACACAGACTTGAAGCATCAGCAGGCACCCGCAAGTTATATTGTAGGCCAAATATGCATTAAATGACCTCTATGATGCCACGAATGGACCCGAACGCATGGCTCAATCCCAAAAGAATAATCAACGTCGAGTGCTTTATTGCTTGTGCTACCGATGTCGATAGTCACTCGCAGTGAAATCGTGTAGATCAGAGTGTGAACAAAATGAATTTCGAGTACCTTCTACAGGAGGAGATCTATTAAAAGTTGTCCAAAAATCATCGTTACTACAAATTTATCTCAAATGTGAGCATCGCTATAAATTCAATCACGGAAAAAATAGAACGTTATTGGTTTCAATTAAATAATATTGGATAAAATTTCGCTTCATACTGTACCGAGAACCAATGGGAATTTTGCTTGCATTTCCGGCATTGTCGACAAAATCGCAAGTAGTCCAGGTGGCCGAGTTATTGCGTGAGACAACTCGTCCCGTAATCACACCGACTTGAACAATTCGTTAGTTACGATGCTTTTCTCTGCCACCAACACAAGCAACGTTGCATGTGAATCCATTCTTCATTGCTTTTAGTGTAATGAAGAGCGAACATGGTTATAAAGAAAAATTCCGGACGCTTTCTAAACGTGTGCTGCCGCAAGTTTCGATGTTCTTTTTGCGTAGATGGTAGAGTACTGCTTCCATGGGTAAAGTATTATTTTTAGTTCTACTTTCTACAAAAATTTTCGCAAACTGAGTTAATATTGACGGTTAAATCTTTTCAGGAATATCTTTCTCTTCCCGTTTCCGCTTTTAGTTGATAGGAAAAGCAATGAGTTCTGAAAATGCTTTCCGTCGACGATGTCATCACGCGTCATTGGGCTTCGGGCAGTAATTAGGGAGTACTGGTACAACTGGGCAGATATTGCGTGCAGAGCCGCGTAGCGCTTTTGAAGTATTTTTAGAGTCTAATGAAAAGTAGTCCGCAATTTTTCATCCTTTTGTCCACACATCTTTCATGAAACTATTGCCGACGATAACCATTATAATATCCAGGTTACACTGAATACAGAACTAATTTAACAGTTTGCTAGAAAAGCTTTGAGATAAATCGAGAAAAGAAGGCGAAACCGCTGAAATTAGTGAGAAATGGATTAGAAGTCCCCGATCTGACAATGTTTAAATAATGACGACGAGAACAACGCGTAGCCGCTTCCAATTAGAGCCGACACTCAGGCGAGCGGTTTAGTCTACTGGTTAGGAAGAGTTGAGGGGGATACCACACAGTCGAAACAACGAGACCCAGAAGAACAGCTCCAACGTCGTGGAATAAAGTACGGCAACCTTTGAACCTTCTTAGCCAATCAGTTTGCAAATCCAATTGTTTTGAAACCAAATTTCGCTTAACCTACGTAAAAAGAATAATCAATGCCTCGTTTTTGTGATGATGAGCTTACACTTGGTTGTTATAGAATTTCCATTCGGCTAATGTTTCAGCGCCTTCGCTTTCTTTAGGGCCAGATTGTACACAGTAATTGTTCATTCTTGTGATCGACTACAGCCGAATGTGATCGAGACTACAAACATCTACAAGATTTCTACCAATGTCAAGTGAAAGTTGCTTTACAAAAGGAATGCTTCGCTATGTGTCAGTTAATCACTTGTTTGGAGCTCCTTCCGATCTGTTCGATTCTTAATGGCGAGTCGTTCAGTGGTGTTACCTTGCAGAGAAAAAGAGGGAGAGAGAAAGAGAGAGAGTACTATCGCACCTGTTTTCGCGTAAGCTCCATTGTGCTTGTCACATACGGTCCCCCATTGTCCATCATATTTTTTGAAGTTGTACTATGCGTACGAGGAGCCACAGTGAGCTGAAAATTATTGAAAATGAGTATGGTACAGCTTATGTACAATCCACATCAACATTCTGTTCTTCACAATGAGAGGCACTACCCTAACGTTATCGGAGCGAAAAGGAAATTATCGATAACAATCAAATCGAATTGTGCTTGATTCATGTATGCTGATAGAATTCGGAGACAACACGGAAGAAGAAACAGAGTTTGATTCAACATCAAAAATGTAAAAGGAACTTGAGACATGTTTGAACAAAGGTCATTAGCAGCAAACCAGAACGTGGCTCACGGGCACAAATGAAAAGCAGCTAGGTTTTCTGGAGTTGAGCCTCTACATAAGCATATCGGACGTATTCAGTAGGAAAAAGAAATGGCCTTCGACACCAGAAGCAAATGTAATAGAATGATGAAGACGAAGATGACGAAGGTAAAATATGTGGTTTCTACAGTATCAAACGAATCTTTGTAGATGAAATGTGATCTTTCGCTACAAACAGGTGGCTTAACTTTCAAAAGAATATAAACTTAAAGCAAAACGGTATTGTTCAAAGATGCCAAGTTTTGGAAAAATTTGAATGTACAAGGTAGAATCAGAATGAATGAGAGCCTGGAGGATAAAGAAGATGAAGCATCATTAAACTGAAACCTTAAGTTACATGGCTGCCTCGAAAACGTTTACCACAGAAAAAAAAATTTGAAACGATGCTTAAATATAAATCAGTTAATCGAAAGGACTGAAACCGATAAAAGGATCTCGTTGAAGACTCTTGAAATGGCGTGTGAAAAATGGGTCATGATTGAGACTCAGATAGTGCAAATCACCTAGTGCGAACTGAAATATGTTGAGGAACACGAGTTAAAAGTGAAAAAAAACCTTGAGACAAATATTGTATTAGGTAGAAGGCACATTATAAGATTCGAAAGGCCTTTCTTCAAAGGCAATTATGAGATTTCTCAAAATGACAGCTAACTTAAAAAGTCTAAACAATCCCTCGATAAGAGGATTATTTATTGTACAATGATGCCATATCAATGAAACGGCTTATCAGCAGTGCGAAGGAATTGAACTGACGAACGACTAACGATATCTGTTCACTCACCCCTCTAGGCCAATGTGACACTATACGGTTCCTTGTTGAATGCATCAGACTCGTCGACGATGATGACGATGACAAGCGCTCCTTCTTCTGACGATGGCGATCAATGCCAAGCTTGCCGCTAGCGGTGTCCAGTCGGCCCGCCCCGAAGATGACGACGACGTCGACGACGACGACGACGACGACGACGACGACGACGAGGGCGACGACGACGACGACGACGGTGGCGGCGACCGTCCCGCCCACAGGGCAGAGTGGGCGCCTCCTTTGCTCCGACGCTATCTCGTCGCTTTCGATCCAGCACTCTCGCCTCAGAACTGGTTATCTCAGCGCTGTTTTCAATCCCCGTTTCGCCGAGCTCCCACAGCTACCTTCTAGAACCATCTATGGGCTCGCTTGGCTATTCTGCACTCGTCACGCTCTCTCACATTGCTCGAGGGCTCCTTGCCCACGCGTCTCAACGTCATTTTTGTTGATGAACAGAAATGATGTCATTGCACTCCGAAGGCGGAGTGAGCTAAAAGTGACGTCGATTGGCTAATGTCCGGAATTCGTCACTACAATAGCATTAAATCTTCAAGACTTGCTCATTTACAGAGCAAGAGGGACTAGGTACAGCTGTGACCAGCTTCAGAAATAGAGAGTCTGTCTGTAGATATTTTCAATACTGACTTTCATTTAATCTTAATATGGATGATTAATATCTTGGTTTACTCACAAGCTTATCATATCATAGGCTTATTTCTGGCTTCTTCAGAGCCTCAAAGTGTTTAGCGCAGTTTTTGCGCTGTAGATTTTCGTTGTCGCATTGGATCCAATCCATTGAAGTGGAACATCGCATGAATATAGTGGTTTTTCCAGCAATGGACGTTTATACAGGACGAATCTCAATCTCTGGTTTCGAAGCATTAGCCAGAACAACATTCTAAAACAATCACGCCTAAACTAATCAATATTCCAAGATACTGACTACTCATGCGCCGATTATATGGATATCGGTGCTGAAAATACTGCTTAGCTATGAAAAGGACAAAGCTTTTTGGCGTTGATCAAACCCTGCGGGAAGCACCGTGCATTCAACTTCATCAAGCATCGTATGACGCGATTAAATGCATATCTGATCCTCGATAATAACTCATGGTGGTACACTGATGTATCAAATCAGTGCTGCTACCTTCTCAAGCAAGTCTCTTACCAATTTGCCCACCCTGAAAGGATGGAGACTTTGGTGAGCTCAGAGGCGAGATCAAACCAACAATCACTTGTTTATTACAGGGTATCTCTAAGCACTGCACTACACGTGCTCCGTTGCTTCGCTGTGTGCCACTTAACCTAATTCTGCTTGCTATAGAATGGGCTCTCACTATGAAAACGAATAACATGAGATGACATTAGATCACCAGAGTGACTCGATCCCATAAACGTAGAAAACAAGTGGTTGCGACTTTAAGAAATTATTGACTGCTTCTAACATGTGCTGCTGCATTTTACTGAGAGTGAGAGCATAGCAGGACCCTCGGCGCACAATAATCCACTGCTTCCCGATTGAAGCAGTACAGAGGGCGACGTAGAAAAGTGGACGACCACCTTACGAACAGACTCTCACAAAGGTTGTTCTATGACCTTCGGAATACACGGTGAATGGGAATAACTCCACTGGATTATATCTCAGACAGGTATAGCATAAAAAGTGATTTGAAGGACGGAAATCGAAAAGATAAGAACTTGAAATTGTGCAACACAAATTTGTTAGCAAGCAACGTCAGAGACGATGCGTAAAAAATGTTGTTAACTAAGGCAGCAGTTCCTATACAAATCGACTCACCTAGGATGGGATGCTGATTGAGGTTTCAAATCAGAAGCCCAACTAATAGTAGATTAGCACCAGAAAATGGTTTCTACTTTACATCAAATTGGAAACGAAGTTGTAAATTCTCACTTTCCATACGAGAACTATTAACTTCCTTGTGGTGATGAGCAGAGAAAGCGCTAATAAGGTTGTCTCAAAGTTCCACCGAAAAAAAATCATAATCAACCACAAAAAACCAATTCAATGTAATCTAGAATCGACATTTGTGTGCGATTGTCGCACAACCACGTATTAGTAAAACTCAGTAGAAAAAGCATACAAACAAGCACCAACATACGGTAGGTCCCACGACTTTTTTTTACTTTACATGACCCGTCATCACATTTACTGTGCACATCAAAGCACTTCTCGCATTCTATTCGTTTTCCTCGCACTCATCATCCACAATGGCCTGCGAACATTTTGGCTTTTGTTTCAGCTGCTGCTTCAGGATTTCGTCTTCTTCATCAATGTCGTAAAATGCCGTTGGGGACAATTCTTCTTGTAATTTTAGATATACTCGGGTTAGGGCGGTCCCACGTGGACTGGAGAAGAGCGTAGGGGGCGGACATTGAACCAGCGCCTTTTGTTTCCTGATCAACGGCACACTAACCACTGCGCTCTCGCCTACCAGATGACACTACAGGTAACAAGGAAATTGGAGCAAAAGAAAAAAAGAACAAGTTGTAATATTATTGAACCAGGAATCTAGGACAACCCTAGTTAACCTATTCCCTATACATCATTTGTCTCATAGTCCGTAGAAAATGCAGTGAATCGAAACGTGTCATTTGAAACCCATCACGCAGCCATGCATCTCTTCCGAAATGACATTCACCAAACAAGTAAGTCGCCATTAATGCCACCACAACAAATTTCACTCCGAATATCAGAGTCTGAACTCGTAACGTTACAACGACCATTGTAACCTGTGCGAGGTGAGTGTTGTGAAAATTGTGCTTCGGCACAAATTGGTAGCGGGCCAAATGTGTACAAGTAACACTAAAGAGCACTCAATTTTATGTGCTACTTTCCTTAATGCTTCACACTTTACGTTTTGCGCTAAGCTCCGACAAACTTGTTACTGAATTGCCGACGGCAGTTATTGTAAGCAGAGCGCCTAAGCAAAGTCTAATATTTCAAGGAAACGGCTCACAGGAATTAAACTGGTAATCATTTTGCTCAACACAGTTGTGTAAATTGTTCGGCTTACATGAGATTGTTATTTAACTTTTATTAGGCCAACGTTTCTATGTCTTCGTCTTCTTCAGAGCCGGTTGATTCGAGTCGATGCTGCACAGTTATTCGCCTCGTGGTGTGAGCACTTCTCGCGTGGGACACCGCTCGAAAGACGTAACCCCACTTGGCGGTATTCTTTTAACAGAGCAGTTTTTGACTGATTGTGGATTGATGATGATTTCTCTTCATACCGACAATCCATCTTGTAACAATCAATGTTAGAACAGCTACCACATCCGGAATGCCAATACTTTACCATACCGAATTTCACTTGACCTCAACGTGAGTTATTAACACGTCGTTCAGATATTGATTGTATTGATTGTCGCTGATTACTGCTGTTATTACTGTTGATTACACATTGATTATACACGCCGGCGAAAGTCGGCTTAATATTGTGCTACTCCGCTATCTGCTAGCTATTCTAATACCGAGTGTTACAGGATGAATTGTCGACAATCAGTCAATAACCGCCCTTTATAAAGAGACATCGCCCAGTGAGGTTACTTCATTCGAGTGGTGCTCCATTTAAGAAGATAGGACTCAATAAGACTGCGAAGACTTAAAACGCGAAGAAGATCGACTGTAAGCCATCGGCTTCGATTACCAGCTCTGAAGAAGACTAAGACGTCGAGGCTTCATCCGAAAAAATATCTAACCAATTCGTGTCAGCTGAAGAATCCAAACAAGTATATTGGTTGTTCATGCCGAGGTTAAGAAAAAGTCGGTTTAGTAGAGTATTTTCTTCAATCTCAGATTATCACATAAATCACCGAGGTGGTCTTGTACTCTAGAGACATGGTTCACAGAGATTAAATAGGAAATCACTTTGTTCAATCCTAGGTTATCATAGTAATGGCCGGAGTTATTCTAGTTTAATAATATGCTTCACAGATAAGCTAACAAAAATTTCAGACGGCATGCAAATCCTTTCCTATAAAGTGATCAGAGAAACTCTCGGAATTAGAAGCATTAGTGCTACGAACGGAAATTAAGTCTTAGTGCTCGGAGTCGTTGACGAAAAAAGAAGAAGGAAAAGTTCACTAGTACTCATCGTCATTACCTAATCAAGTACAATAGTGCATTAGGTTCATAAAGAGACAAAAAACGTCACTGAAATTCTCTCGCTAAACTTGGGAGTACGACGGAGGAACTCCTACTTTTGATTCTTTCTACAAAAAAAAAAACAAGTCGAATTCCCAAGATGTCAAGGGATGAGGTTAGGATGTTTACGATTAGATATGATGTCATCTAGAACCTTTACATGAATTGGACCATCTTTCATTTACTGGATCAATCGACTTCGGTTACCCAGTGGAACCCTTTCATACCTTTTTTAAAAGCTCCCATTCTTACTTGATCGTTAATTTTCTGCATTTCACATAGAAATATTGACAATTTCAGGAATCATTCGTAAACAATAAATCCTCAGAGTTCTGCAAACCTTTCCTTGTTTTCCAGTTACTGCAGTTTTTCAAACTTGTGGTTCTCTCCTTATGAAATAACAAACAACTGGCGGCGGTCTTAAGGCGAAAGTTCAACGAGCTCAACAAAACAAACAAGTTCGATGGAAATCACGTGGAGGCGGCCGATATACTGAAATTACTCTCACCAGAATTCATCGAAGTTTCATTAGGCTGCTGGAAACAACAGTCTGTTCAAAAAACATGATTATAGACATAGCTGAAGAACACACTTTAGCTTTTCGTAAGACGACATATTTCGATTTTACTGGTCACCCAGGTAGAAATAAGACGATGGGTGGATGGATGTCGAAGTACCCCATAGTGTTCGCGGTTCTAAGGCTACGTTTCGCAGCGAAAGGTAGCCTCAATTGTTGAAAAATTGACTCAGACTCTTCTAAAAGGAACAGGTGATAGCGGTTTTTTGATAGAATGACGCAGTAGCGACGGTTGCACAACACCTGCCCGAACGAGGAACGAACGTGAACAATAGTATATTACGCCAAAATAACAACCAAAACAGGTATTGAATTCAAAATATTCATAAATAGGATTTTGCAGTATTATATTCTACTGTAAAGACGATTTCGCTTATCCAGTACCATGTTTTCGCTTTATGTAAACTGAATGACTACTCTCTACACGTACTCGATTTTTCGCTGAAAAAGGTGCCCTGTAGTGTTTTCACATTCCTATGCCGTCTCCTAGTCATGAAAAGACCGCTTTTTCAGTTTAGAAGAAATTTTGAACAATCGACAAATTCTTCATACATTTGACAGGATGGATGGAATATATTCTTGGAAGATGAGCCTTTTTTCCTAAGGAAGAGGGCCTTAATAAAGCTCATAAAAACCGAGACACACGCGACGTCTTCGGCGCCGGCTTGGCTGGTGCCGGCCGTCATGGGAAAGTGTTTCTCTCGGTATCGACGACGCTGTCATAGTGCAGTCATGCATCATCACATTTCTTCAGCTACTGCTGTGCTCCTGAGTCCGCTTGCTTGTTGAAGACGAAAGTTGAATATAATTCCAAACATATATATATATATATATATATATATATATCCTGACGGTTTACTGCCTCATCGTGGGTGGGGCTGTAATGTACAGTAGGTAGATTCATCCGCTGCAGGGTCTCCCAAGCTGAGAAGGAGACCGAAGTTTCCATCAAGAAGCCCAGCTAAAAGTAAACTAATACCAGGATCCACCACCATCCTGTGGTATCAAACTCGTCGCATAGTGGCAAATCTCCCTCTGGTCCACAAGGGCTGCGGCTGAATGTCGTAGTGACAACCTGCGGCAGACTTTGGCCAGGTCAACCTCGGGACTCCAGGAAAAGACGATAGCTAAACTAGTATAACTCCGAAAATGGAGACTGTGCTGGAGCCTGCACAACCAGTGAGGACGGGCCGTCCAAATATCCAAGTAACTAAATATATATATATATATATATTTATATATATGTACAGCAATAGAGGCACGTGTAGCGCAGTTGGAGGCGCTCTGCATTACCTACGCAGTCTTTGGCATAATCCTGTGCCCCGAGTTCACCAAGCCTTCTAACTCTTCGTGGTCAGAAAATTGGTACCAGATCTATCCGGAAGGAGTGCAGCACTGACTTGTTAAATCATAGGTAACTGCAATTCATTGAATAGGCCACATATGCATTCAATCACCTCTAACGACTATGCTATGAATAGAGTCAAATATATCGCGCATCCCTCGCAACGCATGCTTTATCTTTTTTACAAAAGCTGCACAAATGCAGAATGGATGAAAGGCTTTGTGGCTATGCAGACCAGTAGTTATTTAGATGTTACCGGTAGAGCAAACGAAAAAAATTGTCACTACATAGGATAGGCATACAAATCTAATTGTATTCGAAGATTTTCAGTCTTATGAAAGTGGTGCTTGCTATTGCGTAAATCAATCTCACTAAAGTAATATATTGGTCGAGCTCTAGTTGTCTAATTGTCGAAAAAAATGGCTGAGATGGATGAAGAGGTTTATATAGCATGTGTATGGGATCGACTCAACAAAAACTACTGCATATGTCCTAATGATTTCAAAAATATGCAGAAAGTAGGCTACGGTGGGAGCCCACCGTGAGATCGAACCACTTAACGCATTAACGTGAATTGCTAGCCGCGCGTTGCACTAACTAAACTAAACTTGCCGGCTAAACCGGCGAAACTCCGAAAGGTAGATATTATGCTGAAGACCGAACAACGAGTGAAGACGGGTGATCCAACAATCCAAGTACGGGGTAATTTTCCGAAAACTCGAAGATTTGAGGGGCTGAAAACATGGCAGTGTTTAAGAGAGACTTTGCTTTATGAATATACAGAGAATATATGATTCGCAGGCTGGTACTATTCATTATTTGTTTGAGCGCGTGGAATAGTGGTAATGATTTTATTCATTACGAGAAAGGCCCAACCTGCCCAAGCGCTATTTCGATTCTGCCCTAGGCCTAACCAAGCTTCCCAGCCCTCCGGGGTCGGGAAACTGGTACCAGACTTGTTTAGATCAAGTTACTCCCACCATTCCACATGGAAACATTCCAGCAAGGTTATCAAAGTATTATAGAGATAATTAACTTGACCAGAATTTAGTGAAATTTATGACGAAGACGAAAATCCTCAAGTGGAAGAATCAAACTCAACCGCAAAAGTCGAAGACCAACGAGGACGGAAAATGTGAAGAAACAAAATCGAATGGAAGATGTGCTGAGATCCTCATAATGTGAAACATGAGATTTTAAACGGTGTAAAAGAAAAAAATCTAGTAAAAACAGTAAATTTACTACATATTGCCGAAGGCGGTCAGTGGTTAGAGGCACCCTGCAATACTCACGGGATCGATCCCCGCGCCCCAGGCCCACTAAGCCTTCCATCAAGCCGGAGTAGGGAAATTGGTAGCCGATTTGTCTGGGAGATTCCAGCACTAGCTCGATACATCATAGGCTATTTCGAGTTATTGTATAAGCCAGATACGCATTTAATCACCTCTAACGGTGCTTAATGAAGTCGAATGCCTCAGGGATTGATGAACGCCGAAATTCTATACTTTATATACTACCGTGGTCCACCATACAAACACATTGCTATCGGCATTTGGAAGTGTTTCCGAGCTTATACTGTGTCTAGTTAGGTATTTTTCTAAACTCGCATATTCCATACGACAACAATGATTCATTAATCTACTAGAATTGAAACAACAATTGATTACCAATTAAACTCCTTCTCCGTGGACTCGTTCGAAAACCGGTTTCTGCATATTTCTAAGTACAGAAGAGAGCTTTTCCCAAATAGTGCGTTGCACAAACTATCGATTCATTGGACTCACGCTCAAACTCGGAGACGTCAATGGTGGACGGATGCGAGAAAATGGTCTAAGTCAAAGTGCTGGAATCCGCAAATGTCGGGTACCAGATCTTTACAGCATGTATGAAACTTTATCATGTTTCGATATTTATGAAAGAATTTACTCGTTGGTAAGCGAGTATTCGTTTATTTGTCCTCATAGTTGGTACCTTCCTATACTCCCAAAATAACTATTTGACCTGTATCACCCGTAGTCCCGTTGATCATCGGGTGACTCGAGCGGGCGCCAGTAAATCTTCCATTTTTCCCTGTCGTGTGCAAGAGTAGCCCAGTGGGTTCTGCTCGCTCCAGGGATTCGTTGAGCCTTATATCTTTTTTCCAGCGTTTTCATGAAGAACTCTGATCAGCAGGCTGGAGGTCCATGCAAAACTTTCGACATTTCAAGGATTGTGGTCACTAACGGCTCATGTCTATCGGCTGTCGTTCATACGCATTACGTGTCCGGCCCACCTTATCTTCGACTGTTTAAGGTATGGAATGGTATCGTTGGTTTTTGATCGTTGACACAGGTCGGACCTTCTGATCCCTTTCTTTATTTGTGTGAAACGGCATCGATACTTTTGATACTCCTGTGATGCTCCTTTGTGATACTCCTTTGTGATACTTTGTCCTTTCGATACTCCTTGTGATATTTGTGATACTCCTAGCATCGTCCTTTCGACAGCGCGTTCGATAACGCTGAGTGTCCTTTCATCCTGCTTACGCAGGGACCAGGTTTCTAACGCATGCGTTAGGCTGGGAAGCACTGTTGAGTCGAAAAGGTGGGCACGGAGTCGCGTGTTCTTTGTCCTCTTCACTACGTCCTCGATGCTCTTGAAAGCTCCCGATGCTGCTCGTTTTCTTCTGATCAGCTCTGGAGCTAGGTCGTTCATCACATTGATTTCCCGACTTAGATAGATATAACTGGAGCATTCAGAGATATTCGTTCCGTTGAGCGTGAATAGGTACACAAAACCAATCCGATCCTCATGAACATCGTTTTCGTGAGATTTAGTCGAAGACCAATCTTTTCACAGGCTTTATCAAAGTCGGCAAGCATACGTTCCGCTTGGGTAATGTTTAGTGTTATAAGGACAATGTCATCAGGTTTACCTGAATATGTAGCAGGTGGTCTAAATGAGGTGAATTTTTATAGAGATAATTTTGGAAATTCCATTAATGCGTATTACTGTTTAGAGCAAAAGAGAAATCGTAATTTCATTAAAATTACTTCGTAGCTACTGAGTTGAGGGTAGTCAAACTACATTAATGTTGATTGCTTAAGACAACTCCTTTAAGCTTTAAGACATGAGCTCCAAAGCACGTGTCGTCCATTTCTGCAGTCGCCAATTTTGTTTCGATGTCTTTTTATCTAATCTCTTTCTCTTTTTTCTTATGCTCTAAAGAGCAATACGCATTAATGGAACTTCCAAAATTCTCTCCATGAAAATTCACCTCATTTAGACCATTAGCTACATATTCAGGTAACCTGACCAATTCTTCACACCCCTCACCCTCCTGGTACCAAAGCGTTTTTTCGAAAAGCAATCTCCCAAGCTAAGAAATTCAAATATTTCAACTCAAAATCTTCGATGACACTAAAAGAACATCAAGAATGCATATTCCCGAAGGAAACATTCTCGCAAGGTGGGAAACCTCTTTCCGATAGACTAGGGCTCCATGGAGGTGAGTAAATGCATATCTGGCCTACATAATCACTTTGCTGTGTCTATCGATATAATAATTCCGTTTTCCTATCCTATCGGACAGGTCACAGGCAAAAAATTCCCAATCCTGGATGGATGTGGGTTTCACAGACAGGCAGTGTGGGATTGAACCAACAACCATCTATGCACTGCGCTGCACTTCTGACCACTGTACAACACGCCACCCTTTTCGTTGCCTAATTGTGTTCATCATCGACTTGAAATGTAATAAAGTTCAAATAGAGAGATAAAGTTTAAATGGTAAATAGAGCAAGGTGCGTGAGATATCAATGAAACGCATAATTAAGAAGCTCGATTCCGTTTGCTACATCGTCCTCGACCGATGAAAGTCCAGTGAAATGGGTAGAAAAAGTTCTCGCACCTGCCCAGTATCTGAAGACCGATCATCTAAGCAAGTAAAGAGGAGAATTTCAGCGAAGCACGTTAAACAAAACGTTGCGCAAATGAATAAGCGCTACACAAATTGGAGGAAAATTAGGCAGATTTGAATTAATGAAGCGAATTAAGCTATTTAATCTAAGAACAGAACTAGCTGAGAGACAGGCAAAACGAAGGACCCGGATGGTGTGGTGGTGAAGTGCGCTACTCCCCAGTAAGGACAATAGCGCGTTCGTTCTCTACCTCATAAACCTACGGTCCGGAGTTTTGCAAATATCTCAGCATTACATACGAGTTATATTTCGCAACATACCCTGCCATTAAAAAGAAAAAGGCAGTAAATAAAAGGGTTAAGATTGTAAGAAGACAATTGTCTAGAAAGAAAGAGGTGAGTACGAAAAAAAACTATTCTGTGTTCAAAGTAATTGAAATCTCGGTTTAGCATTTCCTCTATTTGGTTATGGAGGTATTTGGTTGGGTACATTGCGGTCAACTTGACCCGTCAAGGCTTTGAGGAAGGTGAAGTCCACTGAAACGTGAGCTTGTTCGTAAAGAAAGAAATCATAACACCACGTGCTTGCTAAACAAGAATGTAAAGAATTGTAACTCGTATGAAGTGCTGAGATATTTGCAAAACTCCGGACCACAGGTGTATGCAGTGGGGAACGAACACGCGCTGTTGTCCTTACCGGGGAGCAGCGCACTTCACCACTA